>ML218776.1:81064-95903 GCA_004785975.1 Popillia japonica
ATCCGGATCCGCTATCCGAAACTTCGGATCCGGATCCGCTATCCGAAGCCTAGATTGAGCAGAAAGGTCCCCACTGCAAACTTTTTTTTTGTTTGGAATTAACCGATTTGTGCTCCATAATTGTTACTTCATATTTCTTATTTTTTTTAGTAAAACCTTATATTTGTGTTTCTCTTGAGACCAAATACCTTTTGTTCCTGATTTTTCATTTTATTTATTTATTTAACATACCAATAAAGTAATTATTTTCTTCTTACAACGTTGTACATAGCAATATCTATTAGCTACTTATAATATTAATTAATAATGTTAATTTGTTTTATTATTTTAAAAAGCAAAATGTTGGAATGTAAAACATTTTTTCGTTACTATTTTTTTAATGTTAATAATCTTATTGATACAAATCTCATAAAGAATGCAAATTTGATGATTTTCAATAGCAGATTCGGATGTGAGGTTGCGGATAGCAGATCCGGATCCGAGACTTCGCATAGCAGATCCGGATCCGAAGTTTCGGATAGCAGATCCGGATCCGAGGTTTCGGATAGCAAATCCGGATCCGAGTTTTCGGATAGCAGATCCGGATCCAAGGTTTCGGATAGGGGATCCGGATAGTGGATCCGGATAGCGCTCAGATCCGGATATCCGGATAGTAAATTATCCGGATCCAAAATTATCCGGATCCGGATAACAGCACTACTATAAACTGTCTTTTTGAAAGGTTCCTCAGTATATGAGTGATATTGTACTTACATAGTTTCTAATTACTTGTAGCTTCAATACATATATGAAACAATTAGTCTGAAATTGATTTCTAGCCCACTTTTTGCCTCTAAAATAACTACAAAACTAGAACTAAAAAATTTACAAAATTGAATATTGAGTTTTTTCATGCATACCTTTGACAAGCTACAACGTTTACAACAGAGGTGATTTTGCACCTCATACTACCTTCATGCATTGTGGTCAAGGGAGTGGTTCATGCGGCAGTGCACAAACTAACTAGAAAAGAGACTAAAAGGGACAATACCCTGTGCCAAAGAACTTTCAAGCGATATTCTCCCCACTCCTAAGTCTACCAATGGATGAAATGGTCAAGAAATACAGCTTCAAAAAGATTTTTTTGCGAAACTAACCAACAAGATAGAATAGGAAGGAAAATCCTTCACATACGTCCTAAAACATACCATAAAGTCTTCCAAGCAGAGATAAATGCACCTGGAGGATGTGCCCAATCGAACCTCGACAGAAACTATTGGAAACAAAGCATTGCCATTTTTTCCGATAGTCAAGCAGCTGTATTTGGCACTGAGTTCAAATTCTATCAGCTCAAAATTAACATGGGAATAGTTTTAAAGACTAAATAACCTAATAGAATTACACTATCAGGACACACAGGAATCAGCGGCAACGAAAAAGCTAACCCATTAATAAAGAAGGCCGCCAGAACTCCATTTGTGAGACCATTGCCTGTGCCATTCTCTGGCATTGAGATGAGATCCACAAAAAAAAGAGTTCGAGGACAGGGAGAGAAAGCTCAAAGCTTTCTTCTGGAATAATCTTCCTGCTTTGAGACATTCCTAGATGAAAATTTCAACCAGCAAAGGTAATGCTAGAACTGAACAGAAACAGACTACCTGTCCTCAGGGGTTTTCTTACAAGGAATTGTTACCTTGGGAAATGCATAGCAAGGATAGGTCGAAAACAGAATAGGAGCTGCAGGTTCTGTAAAGTGGAGGATGAAAGTCCAAAAGTCCGTGCCAGTCACCTTGGGAAAAACATCATAGACGAAGGCAATTTTGTTATTTGTTTGGCAAGCTTCTTTTTCGTTTCTTTCAATTTCTTTGGGGCTTAGGGCGTACTGAGTAGTAGTTATAGTGTCCCAATCGCCTAAATTTGCGTACACATTCATGCAACAGACCAGAACTGTACGTGTAGGCACTAATAGCCTTGAATATACTTATGGTTGCATCTTTTATCCCTATCTCGAGGTTCCTTATGGCGCATATGCTTATAGCAGAAATCTCCTCTTGAAATATAGTGGAGTTCCATAAGCCCCAGTTTGATATGGTAGTTAGGACCACTAACCCTAATGCCTTCCTGTTTCTATTGTCCAACCATACCTGTACCATGTCAAGATATCTCTTTTGAGTTGAGACTCACTAGATGCCTACTTACTACGGCGTTGGACCACCACTTTGTAGAGTTGGTCAAAGTTGTATTGCATAGAGATCCTGTCCTTTGCAATGTTAATATGGTGGTTATTAGTAGGATTTTCAAGGATTTGATGAAGTTCTCTAATATCTTCTGGGTTTAGTCCCTTAAGTCTACTAAGAGATAGGGGCATTTCCTGGCGCTGCATCGGGATAGGTACGCTGATTTTGTGTAGTTTTCTGTACAATAACAGTTTTAGCCGCCAAACCAAAACAGCGTAGCTGGTCATAAGTCTTATAATTGCCGTGTATGGCCACAAAATCATTTGAGGTTTGAGACCCCTGGACCAAGTAGCCTTCAACATATTACCAATGAGTTTATTGCATTTTTACGTGTGTAAGTAATTAATATGGAAGTTCCATGAGAGTTTATTGTCAAACATAACTCCGAAACTTCATAACTGAAGGTAATACTTTTTCCCTTTATGGAGGCAGGTTTACTACACACTTTTTTCTCCTTGTAAATGGGACGCGGATAATCTTTTGGAGATTTATACGCCTACTACTATTTTGACACCAGCTAGAAAGATCCTTGGGTAAATTGTGATAAGATTTGAGCATGCTTACTACGGATCATGATTACCAGATCATCAGTGTACCCTTGCACGCCATATCTGTTACTGATTTGTAACATAACCTTGAGAAACAATACAAAGAATCTTCTTTGCAACCGTTTTTTTTTTCTTTTTGACACAAGAGTTAAAGTATTTTCTACACAATCTCCAGATGTGACAGTCTAGATTATGTTGTTTGTCCATGTCTAAAGAATACAATTTTCAAGACCAGAAAGCATTACGCGTAGAGTTCAACTTTGTCTGCTCAAGAGTGGTCAACATTTCTAACATTTGCTTTCGTAGATTTCTTTTTATTTATTGTTATTTATTTAATTATGGTGGGTTCTAATGAGAAAACCTTTTTAAGGCAACTACAACTGGATTTAATAAATACTTATATACCTAAATAGTCAATAAACAATTGCGCAATTAAAGCACAGCTTTTAACGTTATACAGCCAGCAATACCCTAAATTATTTCTCGTCATTTCGCAGAATGTTATAATCAAAATATTCATCATTCTCATATAGAACTAAATATGTTCCACCCGGAGAGATTTCCGCATAAATGTATGTTTAAACGAACACTGTCGAATGTCAATTTCGTTGGCGCCAGAGAGCACGGAGTCGCCAGAGTTTTAGTACGCTATCGATATAAATTATCGGGAAAAGGCGGCAATAAAAACTTTTTAATTTTTCCTTTTTCGGAATGATCGGTAGATTTACGAACGTTTTTTTTTCGAACATTGTGTATGTGTGAATAGAGCAAAAGGAAAGTTTAGATAATCAGCAGATAATTTATTGTAAACGTTTTAAAAATATATGCTGCGTTTTTCAATCGGGTTTATATCTGAGACGCTTTGTAGATAAATCAAATTGTTTCTCTTTCATCGATCGCTTATTTTAACATAACATGAGACAGTAGCTATTTTAACACGGAAAAATTAACACATACGACCATATGTTAAAAATTCTTTGCGTGGTTATGTAATAGTCCTTCACCGAGTTGAATTACTTCCTACAATTAAATCTGTCTCTATGTATATTAACCGATTTGTCTAGTTCCCGCTTATTTCTGAAAGAAATACTTTTATTGAAAAATAAAACGATATCGTAAGAATAAGACATCTTCGAGAAAATTTCAAAAGAAATTTTCCGTTATCCATATCCTTAACAATGACGCTCCCCGAGGCGGCATTCTCAGGCCACCCACTTTCCAATCTTACACTAACGAAGCGCTACTTCTTTGAAAATTTCCAACAATAAAAACCGAGAATTGAAAAATATATGAGTCATTAAACTACCGTCAGAAATTCGCATTTTGATAAGGACAATGCTCGCCATATAATTCGGCTAGTTCCCCCAGAGTTTCCTCCGTTTTTTCCCTTACTTCCATTTCCATTTCGTTCCACTTTCCATCCGTCGTTTCGCTTCACACTTTTTCCTCTTTTCTCCAATTTCTTTTTTTTTCGAAATTCAAAGGAATAATCAACAGGGAATAGGCGCAACAGCAAACAAGCGTCCGAGGATAACTCTTCGTACAATAGCGAAACAATAAAGCGTAAGATTTATAAGCATCAGCACTACCGGCGCCAAGAAAATTAACATTTTCACATACATATACATGAACTACGATGCATTCATATATGTATATGTTTTATGTACATTCCCTGTATAAATCTCAAATGAAAAAAAGAAAATACTAGTTATGCAAAAATGAGAGAAATGCATACTTCGGAATGAAAAAAAGAATCATAGTGTATACACACTCTGTGTGTGGCAAATTTACTCAATTCGTTACAATATATTGTGGGACTAATTGATGTAATTAATGCTTATTTAAATTCTGGATGAAATGTGAAGATTTGTGTTGCAGATGACGAGTTCACTAATCGTTTTGAAGTTTACGAAGAAGACGTCATATTTAACATTAAATATTTCCTTTTTATTAAGACTGTATGCGCTCATTGAATTGGGGATAATCACCATTTCATTTCTTCTTAGCACTTCGTCACTTTACTAATTTATTAAATAATTTTGTCCATATGTATACACTTATTTCAATATAAGAAATCATCAATTTAATTTAGTGTGCTAGTAATGCCTAAACTCGTAAACTAATTTTCTTGGAAATCTTTAATAAAGAAACATTCTAAAAAAAAATAGATAACTACAAAAGTCTATATACATATGTATATAGCAGAATACCAGCGACTCTAACATCATTTAGCCATAATATATTGATAGTTTTCATTCTATAGATTTCCCAAAAAATGATTGCAAATATCTTTATAGTAAGTCCATGATGATGGGTCTAAATCATTCATGCTACGTTCAAATCGCATGTTCGAAATGCTTCCTAACTCGAACACCAGCAAACAGTGCTTTGTGAACTTTAGCATCAGACTGCTTTGGAAACTTGTGCCTCTAATGCCTTTAAAAAACAATTTAGCCTATTCTTTTTTAAGGTGTAAAAGGGGTAGAATCACCAAATTAAAGTCCACTGACAGCTAAAATTTTATATTAATTTTTCCAGGAACAATGTTG
Source organism: Popillia japonica (assembly GCA_004785975.1). Taxonomy (NCBI): domain Eukaryota; kingdom Metazoa; phylum Arthropoda; class Insecta; order Coleoptera; family Scarabaeidae; genus Popillia; species Popillia japonica. Next base: position 86,378 of record ML218776.1, read on the forward strand.
TTTCCTGGTTGCCTCTCCTTGCAGTCCAAGTAATATGGGAATATAATCTTAATGTCACCATAGATTTTTCAAAGATGGTTTGAATATTAAATGAGAGGATTGGTCCTCGACTCGAAGTTAACATGGAATCAACCTCTTGAACAGATGATAGACAAGTGCAAACGAGCACTAATGACCACCCGAAGAACAATTGGGAAAACATGGGGATTAAAACCACGCATGATGCACTGGCTGTACACTGCAGTGGTAGGACCTATCCTAACCTACGGTTGCCTGATTTGGTGGACTAAAGTTACACAGAAGCAAGCGATTGGAAAACTCGCAAAAGTTTAGAGGTTAGCTTGCCTGTGTATCACTGGTGCTGCAAAAAGCACGCCAACAGCTGCTATGGAGACCACGCTAACCCTGCCCCCTTTGGACATTTACATAAGGGGGGAGGCAAGAATAGGGGCACATACACTGAAATGCGGTGAAAACTGGAGAACCCAGAATACTTCGGGACATGCCAGAATAACCACTGAGATAACAAACCCTATTTTTGAAAAGGGCTGTGATACAATGATTCCCAAACTCTCCTTTGATAAACCATTCAAGGTTGTCCTAGATTGGGAGGAGTGGAGTGAAAAGCAGACACCTGGAATCCCAACTCAGATCTGGTAAGCAGACGGGTCAAAGAGAACGACAGGTTCTAGGGCAGGTATATATGGAGAATTCCTAAATCATGAAGAATACATGATATTAGGACAATATACCACCGTGCAACAAACGGAAACACTAGCAGCAGAGATATGTGCCCGAAGGGCATTGGATAAACAACCAAAGGGTCAGCTGATACATATCCTATCGGATAGTCAGGCGGCCCTAAAAACTCTAGCAGCCCATCAGATGACCTCAAAGCTAGCTTGGGACTGCCTGGAAAACCTAAAAACTCTGGCAAAACACAACAAAGTCACTTTGGTGTGGATGCCGGGGCATAAGGATATACCAGGCAATGAAGTCGCAAACAAGCTCGAACAGAGAAGAGGCTCTGCAACTCAATTCACTGGACCGGAACCGGGTCTGGCGATAACTAGGACAGCAATACGTGGTGCAGTGTCTGAGTGGATTACAAAAGCACACCAAGTAGACTGGAACAACGTTGAAAGGCAGTTACACAGCAAACGGATGATGAGGCAGCCATCCCAGCAGTTAGCAACGGATGTGCTGGCTCTTAACCGAGTACAGCTTAGAACAGTGACGAGCTTGTTAACAGGACACGGCGGTCTAAGGAAATATCTGCATAGAATTGGAATCTCTAAAGATGAACCTATCTGCAGATTATGCAACGAGAAGGAGAAAACAGCCTACCGCATTGTATTTGACTGCGCTGCAATGATACAGCGGAGACAGTCACTTTTGGAACAAACTAACCAACCAACAGGTCTACCGGAAAGAGATTTACCATACCGGCTATTAAACCTAGTAAAAGGAACAAACCTGTTTTGTAAAGAAATTCACTAGGTACGGAATAATACAATAGGCCTTAGGCCGCGGTGTAAAGGGGATGACGCAATACCTGTTCCGTACCCAGTGTGCAAATCAAATCAAATCAAATGAAAGAGTTGAGTATATTTGACATATTTGTCCTATGTTTCTAAAATAGGCTGATGGTTTCGGGACACACTCAGCACAACTTACGGAAAATTGCTTCAAACTTTCTTAAATAACTGACAGTTCAATGTTTTAAAGTCCTAGTTCTAATTATTAATTAATAAAAATTAGCGCATGTTTTACCAAAACTAATTAGAATCTCACGCATCCCTGACCACAGAGGTCATGAATGCCCTTGAACGATGTGGTTTCTTACGACTGAATCGTTAGAGATGGATACTTGAATTCCAGTCTATGAGACTATAGAATTCAAGTTTCTTTTAAATACAGAATTCTCCTAATCATTAAGTAGTAACGATTAGTGGATATTTTGCCATCAGTAGCCAAAATCTCAATTTTTGCTAATATTACGAATGTTCTTGAAAGGCATAATTTCTTTTTACCAAATCTTTGCAGGCGGATTACTTTGAATCATTTTATCGTTTTGACAAAGCTCACTTCAATTGCTGTTTATAAGATTTAGAAAAGTATTTTTATGACCTTTTCTTAACTTATCTTATTTTCCTGATAGTTTTTCCACATTGAATTTTATAAAATTAAGCTCTTGACTAGGTTTTTTTACCATGTTTTTCCCTAGTCATTGAACAGAATTTTTAGAGCTTGACAAAAAATATATTGATATAAGGAGCATTATTATCATGATTATAAATTTACATTTCAAAATATCTTAAGTTGTCCACTATATTGTAAACATAATCCTATATATCACAGAATTTCTTTGTCTGTAGATAATTTTGTTGATAGGCATGGCTACTTATTTATTTATAGTTTGACACGTAATAAATGTCAATTTTATTCCACTGACGAAGTTTTAACGAAAACCAGATTATATTGTAAAGGTTTTGGAGTATATTTGATCTTTGTTCGAATTGGAGTGTTATAATTGAACTAACAAAGTGGAAAAACTAACAGGAAAATAAGATAAGATTTAGAAAAATGAGATTCTTCAAACTCAGTCAGCACAAATGCATGCATCAATTACTAACTAACGTCCATTGGCAGAACCATACCCAATCAAGTAAAGTAATGGGAATTAGAATAGGACACTTTTTAGTACTACGGACACCAGATGGCGCGGCTATCTGTAAATATCGACGCACATCTGACGCGATCAATATTATCGACATTTATATCATGATTCAGTCGGATTCAGTCATGTCATGAATGTCATGATTCAGTTCAATTTCGTCTGTTTGTTGGTTTGTAACTTTTTCGCCTGTTCTAACCCAAATTACGAAATTATTGAAATTCAGTGTGTTCATTGAATTCAGTCTTCAAATAATAATGGTTTTTTCGTGTTGTTGTGTGTGTCGTTTACTAGGGTGAAGAAACACATTTTAGGTGTGCGGTATTCAATCAGTGCGCCTTCATATTATAGTTTGACTTTGACAGACTTTTGTAAGTTCAAGTACGCAACATATTTGTGTATTTTGCTATAGTATAAAAACGCACCTGAATAAATAATGTACACCTAAAATGTGCTTCTCTCTATTGATATTAAAAAAATATATTTAAACGCATTAAATATTCGATTAAATTCAAAATTCCCGCTTGTTACATAGTGTGTACTACGCCCGCTAGGCTACCACTTTCTCTTTCGTTAACACGATAGATGGCCGTCTATATCTAATATATAATAGTATTTGTCTATGGGCAGAACTACAACAACTTCGATTTACAATAGTATAGTAATTATATAGTGCTGCCTCGAGAACTTGTATGTTCGTCAGGTTCTCGCTTATTGCGTGACATGCGAATTTTTCGAGTTTCTTCGTGGGTAAGTGTATGTTCCGTTATGTGTCCGCTAACACAACATACCCTCAAACTGTTGAAAATGTTTGTTGTTTATGAAGATACTCTCATAATCTGTGGAGAATATTGGGCAGTAATGGAATTAGAACTGCTACTTGATGGTGAATTTTTGTCTGAAAACTTTAAAGGAGACAGAAAAAGACATAAAACTATTCACAGTAAGTAGATGATTGAATAGATTCAACAACAAATATAACTTGAAAATTTAAAGATCACTGAAAAAGCTGCTGGTACGTTTCCAGCTGAGTTAAAAAAGTATTATTAAAGAGGAAGGCCCAAACCCAAAACAAGTGTTCAACTGCGATGAAGAGAAGAACGTATATTCGTAAAACCGCAAAACAGGCATCAAGATTCCAAGCATGCGAAGACAAGTTAACACTACTATTATGTGTTAATGTTGAAGGACCAAGCCAGGCGTAATACATCGTTCACAAAATTCTTGCGCTCTCAAAAATAAAGACAAAAGCAATATACCTGTGTTCTGGCAACCTAGTAGGAAGGCATATTCAGTGAATGTTTTCGCCTATGCTTCATTCCTGAAGTCAAAGAATACTTACAATACTCTTCAAACACTATTTAATGAATTGAAGAAGAGAACCAGCAGCTTCCTATAACAATGTTTTTCCAAAAAAGTGAATCCTGTGCCATCAACAGCGCTTGCGTTTACTCTCTCCTGTGGAGGTGCAAGAATCCAACTGTGCTATCTAAATCCGAATGCATTTCATCAAATAAAAGTCAATGTTGTGAGAGACTATATGTGCTTAGCAAACAAATTAAAACATAAAGTAATATATAAAAATGTCACTATTGACAACTCAGAGTGAGTAAAGTTGAGTGAGAGAGAAAGTGTTTATTTTTATGACATTTACCTTTTTTTGTTATTCTTTTAGAAAATATTTTTTGTAATAACCACCTAAAACCCTGACACGCGCCAGCTGCAGATTGGTCACAATAAATATCGCTGTATGAGAATGTATCACGATTTCAGGTATTTTGGAGATATTGTCCACCGAGGTAGGTAGTCTGCTGAAGTAATCTTATACGGTATGTTTCATAAATACGCTTTTACCTATTTTTGGAAAAAGTCTTTTAACTGAGAAAGTAGTAATAATAATAATAAATAATAATAATAATAAAATAATAATAAACTACAGGCTGACTACAGGTAACTAAAAGACAACAAACTCTGCATACCAGCGTGTAATTAATAATAAATATTATTAAACTTGTTATGAAATTGTTTTATTTAAACTAACTTCCCTTTGCAAATACCCTTTTTTAAACATTTTGACTACATAATATCTTATTCAATCAATACATGTATATACGTAAATATTATGACGTGAAATGTATACCGCTATATTAATATATTCAGTTCTCTAGGGTGTTTATTATATTTTATAGGATATGCAGTAGTTCGCTTCGGCATTGTATCAGTGCACATAAATTTGCGATCAACATAAGAAAGCACTCAACCGGCGTAACCACTACACAATGCATACAAAAGAGTGGTGCACGCAGCGGTTAGGGATTCACCTTTACGATTCAGTACTTCTTTTTAGATAGGGCTTTAGAATTTGAGAAAATATTGGGGTGTAAATGACGAACGACTTAATCTTAATAGATTAGGCGATAAAATAAATAAGGCAATACAGTTAGTTCATTATGAAGAAATATAAATTATAAATTAAACAACTATCGCTGCCATCTACATATTTCCAAACGCATTTGTGTGCAATTTAGATTATAATATATGTATTGTGGGGGTTTGTTTTAATAAATTTTTTCAATAGAGGGCATGAGATATGATTAAATAAACTAATACATGAATGAAGATACAATTGCGGTGGGTGAGCGCTTTTATTACATTTTTATTATTTTATTTTTCCAACAAATCTCAGGGGAACGGTGGGTTCAGGCAACACATCAATCAAAACATTTAAATGAAAATCTAAACTTTATTAAAATAATGTGTAAGTTGAAATTAATGAACAAATGAAAACAATAAACAAATTATGTGTATCCAACTTCATAAATAGGTGAACGCAGCTATTTTAAATTAATTTAAATCGGTTAACTGACATCTATCTGTTATATGTAAACTTGATGTAAACCTAGTAAGTAACACGTGTGAACTTTTAATAGATAACGGATCTATCTTTATTTTAATTACCTGAATTAACTAAATACTTTCTAGGTAATATGGTGAATATTAACATAAAATACAGTATTATATTGTTATCATTAAGGACTATATTGATAAATTGTAGTGAGACCTGGGTAAGTGAGGTTAAATTATTTCCGGTATCAAATATAACTTACTTAAAATTAACCCTATTAAAATATAATTAATTATAACATTTAATTAATACAATTTAATAGAATCTTTACTTGTTTGGGGTCAATGTTTGATCAAATTCCAGTTTTACTCAATTTTATAGCGATTAACTCTACAATAGTTATAGAAATGGGTACCAGTTATACTGGAAATGTTATTATCGTTTTATAAATAAATAACTTAGCTGACTTTCTCTGTATGTCTGGGTCTTTCGGGATGGATTACGTTGTCCTGGATATTCGGGATAGGTTAAATTGAATTTTCTGGATCTCGGGGAAAAGAAGTTGTGTTCATCGGGATCAGGATTGTATTTCGTGGTCGGGAAAATGTACTCGGGAACAGTTTGGAATGGATTATCTTTCCACTAACCTTGAAAAAATCGAATTAAATTTTTCTGTCGGAAAATGTCGTCCAGGTAAATTTAGTTTAATTTAATTGAATAATTGAGATTAAAATAGAATTTTAATATGAAATTTCATAGATTTGTACTCGGAAGTGGGGTTGTTTACAAATTTTCTGGAGAAAAACGCTTAAAATATTATACACTTTTTTCTGATACCACGCCTCTTCTTTTTTTCTATCGTTTTTTCCGTCTCATGACACACTACTGGAATTCTAGCAGCGTGGCTTCTGTTGGAAATAGCGATGTAAATGATCTAATTACGGTTTGGTAAATTCCTTGATGGTGGTGGATTTAGGAAGATGAAACGAATAGAAAGAATAAATTTAAATGAAACGTAAGTCCATTTCGACACATTTAAGTAACGTATTTTTTTAGTCCGTTTAGATTTTAGTCCGAATCGTCGTTAGTTAATTATCTAGCTTTGTACCCTTTTCCCTACATGTCTGTCTCAGCTATTTAAATTTATAATCTGGTGTTTTCATTGAATTTTTACAAGTTACTTCTTTAAATCTTCAGAAATTTATAAATAACAAATCTTACTTGACATATTACCTAATACAAACATCAAATCATTCAAACATGTACATTTGGTTGTCTATACCATAGATATTATACGACTTATAATTAACTGTCAAAGATTGTACCATTACAGTATGTACCATCACGGACTTTGGTTATGTCCGGTATCTAGCGGTACAGCCTGCGCTCCTGTCACTATTCCCTTTAAGATAAAACGGACATGGTGACAGGAGCGCAGGCTGTACCGCTAGATACCGGACATAACTAAAGTCCGTGGGTGTACGTACAGTTTAAAATAAGCTTGCCCACAGTGGTGGATAACTAGTCATTTCATTTTTCAGAGCTCTTGCATAGATGGCATGAAAGAAAATAGTGCTGCTCTCAGTGTTTTTCAGTTTTCTCATCTTTAATTCATATTCGTCCTGAATGTACCTTAAGCTGTCAATCTTCATTGGAAAGTTTTTTCGCATTTTTGTTGTAGCTCCTATTTCTGCAACTGTATCTATTGTAATTGTTTTTTCAAGTTGTGACTAGAATTTTGGTGCACGAGTAATTTATTATTATATTATAAAGATTTCCTGGTGTTGACCGTATCATGGTTAGTAAAGAATGGGGTATTTTCAAGACATTTCGTTAGTAAAACATATGCAGTACAAATAAGAATAAAATGCACAAGATATCCAATAAGAAACTTAACGTTTCGCCGCTAGTGTAAATGGCTTCTCCAGGATCAAAGGGGATATCTGGTGGGGTACCAGAGCGTCACGGTAACTCGACGTGTGAACCACGCTAGAGGCGAAAACCTTCTGGTCGATGAGGGATATCAGAAGGTCGTGGTAGCTCGACGTGTCAATCCCGCTCGAGGTGAAAACCTTCTGACAGAGAAAGGCTGTTTTGCAGAGGTGTATATACGACTATGCAGCGATGCAGATCAGTGAACACTGGCAGTTGAAGTGCAAAGGACCGGCCTCCAAATGCTAGAGAGTTGGTAACCATCGTCTGAAGATGTTTGTTAATCTCGATCGCTTCGACTTGCTTACAACAGATCGACTGCCGATAAAAATATTGTTCCAAGTCCATTTATGCAAATTTTACAGAGAAGCCAAAATAAAATTAGGCATCTGCAAGTTTTGCTAGCTTCCCGTTTATTACCAATCTGAAGAAATCTTGTTTCAACATTAGTACAGTAAACTAGTTATTTTATAGTTTCCTGTAACTTGTGGAGGTTTTTGGTGCAGCTTTTGAATTAATTATGTTGGGGCTAGAACATATTACGTCTTTACTTTTGTTTTATATTGGAAATGATGTTCTAACTCAGAACGGTTAGATCATTAAATACGATTTTTGTTCCAAAAAATCAACATAATTTAATCAAAATAAACTTAATTTAGAAAATACTTGCATACCAAAACCTAGCATAACTAACATCAGTTACAAAAATCTTTTAAATTAAGTTTATTTTATTGGTATTATAACTTATTACTTTTACTGCAAATGTGATGTTGATTTTGTTTTCTTCTGCTTTTGAGAAGAACCTACCCTCTCAGATAATCCAGTCTTCTTTAGACTCCCATTAAAGAGTGATTTCCAAAGCTCTACATGGACTGTAGGAAACAATACATGCTTGCAATTAATTTTATCCTGGGAGAGCGATCTCCTTGTAGTTATAGATTTAGAAATTGGAAATGAGAATGGCTCTTCGCCCGTGGATTTATTTCTAAGTAGGTTTTATAATTTTGCTGAAACGATAACCGTCTGAAATTCTCTGATGGAAAAGGATGTACGTTATTTAAGTATATTGGATCTTTTTTCATAAACGATATGTTTAACTTGACTGTATGGTTTAAAAGTTTAAAATTATAGTTTTTTTAATATATGGCTACATGACGAAAAGCCTGCTGGTTACTCTGCGCTATATTTAAAACACCTTGCAAGTCGAAACATATTAGAGTCCTTTCTTCGTTATTACCATCTTTATCTTTTGAATTTTCTTTCCTTGCTGCTTCCTTTTCTCTAATGTGCACTATGCATTTTTTCTGAAGGGCTTCCGACAAATTATTGTACTTCTTCTGGTTTTCATACTTACTACATAAGTCACATGTTAATTATTTTGTTTACACAAACGTGCTCATGTAAATATACAAAGATGACAAAATAAGAATATTCTATCTGCCCATTTTCGAACAACCGGAAAGAATAACATTATTCTAACTCCACGATTATCCATAAAGCTGCAGACGAAATGTTCTAATTCCTATTGTCAACGGAGTTAGAACATTTATTATATTCTCAATTGTTGTTGAAAGTTAGAGTTATAATCTTCTTATTCGGAAAATTTAGTATAGAAGCGACTTAGAATACAAACAATATACCCATTCTTATGCACTTAGACCACTATTATCCGTAAACTTTCAACAAAAACTTGTAGACCTGAGGAGTTAGATCACAATGTCATCATACTCTCAATTTCGATCAAAAGTGCACAACATTATTCTCGGCAGTCGAGATGTCTGATCAAAGCAAATTTTGTGACGCGTGTCCAGGAAATGGTCAGCTAAGGCACAATCACAGGAAATTTTATAGATGATACGATTGTGTATTTCTCAAGATACGGACAATCTCTAATATCATGGTTAAAGTTCGGCATAAAATTCCTGAATTACCTTTTACGAAGTAAGTTGAGATTTTATGGACTTCTAAAGAAATTTTAAGACTTTTGACAGCTGCCAGATGTAATTTGACAGCAATAGAACTCCCCTTATCTTATTTTCCTGATATTTTTTCCACTTGTAAGTCAATTACAA
>SMLS01069043.1:0-19831 GCA_004785975.1 Popillia japonica
AAATTATGATTATTGTCCATTAAGTGGTTTGCAAAAGTAGAATCTGTTTTTTGTAATCTAAAAGATCTTAAAGTTTATCTATACGCGGGGAAAAATTTCTACCCGTTTGTCCTATATATACTCCTGTACAATCATTACAAAAAAGTTTGTACACTCCTGATTTTGATAAACTCTCTTGTACATCTTTTCCATTAAATAATAAGCCCTGTAATTTTTTGAATGGTTTAAATGCAACTGTTATATCTTTATGACTTTTTTCAATAATATTACTTATATTTTCACTAATTTTCCCTAAATACGTTAAAGAGATAAACTTTCTATTATTATTTGATTTGATTTGAGGATAAATTTCGTGCAAAGTTGCTCTTTTAATTTTAGAAGTTAAAATCTTATCTACCAATTGTGAGCTAAAGCCATTATTTATTGCCAGCAGTTTCAAAGTTGATATTTATTTATCAAAGTTTTCTTTAGATAGGGGAAGACTAATAGCTCTATGTATCATTGAATTAAAAAAGGCAATTTTTTGTTTCCAAGGATGTAATGAATCTTTCGGGATAATTGCATCTGTAAGTTTTCTAAATATGCCAAATGTAAAACTATTGTTTAATTTAGATATCGTTAACTCTAAGAAGTCTAGCTTATTATTTTCTTCTATTTCTACTGTAAATATAATTAGGATGAATAGAATTTATAAAATTTAAAAAAGTTTGAATTTGTCTATTTGTACCATTAAAACAAACTAAAATATCGTCTACATAACGATGCCAGAAAACTATGTTTTTTAGATAATTCATGCGACAAAATTTTTTGTGTAATATTATTCATAAAAATATCTGCCAGTAATGGACTAAGTGAAGAACCCATAGCTAGACATTCCTTTTGTAAATAGAATTTACTTGCAAATTTAAAATAATTTTGATTTACAACCAATTCCAAAGGTTCTATGATTTCGAATGTGATAGATGGATTAACTTTTTTATCTATCAGGATATCATTCATTAATTTGATACATTCTAATAGCGGTATTTTGGAAAACATATTCGATACATCAAAGGAAACAATTTTGGAACTTATAGGAATATTAGTATTTTTTATTTTATCAACTAAATCTAATCAATTTTTTATAGATGTAGGATCTGAAAAGTTAGTGTAAGATTTAAAAATCCTATCTAATTTTTCGGCTAATTTTTTACACGGGGCGTTAATAGAGGAAACTACCCCTCGGATCGGGGCATCAATTTTTGTAAATTTTTAATAAGCCATATAGACGCGGACTTTAATATGTTGTTAATATATTCCTTAATTAAATAATTTCGTTTGTGTAAACTAACGTTTTCAAAAATATAATAAAAAAAATAATATTTGTCCGAAAATTTAGTTGGTAGAGCTCGTAATATGGATGATATATTAATTAATATTGATATTTCATGTGCACATATATGCATCTACATTGATCATAACTCCAGAATTAATCGAGCATATTACATTTAACGTTGTATTATAATTATAAAAGGATGTCGCGCATAACACATGTCACGTCAATACTTCAAATAACTCCTTTGTGCTAGTAAATAAAGGATAATAAAAGGTAAATATTCGATTATACTCACGTTATTGTCGAACTAATATTTTTGTTTGTATTAGGAACAACTAATGTGATTTCCGGTCGCTGATAAAACCTTATATAGAAGCTATTCAGACTGGTTACATAAACAAGAATTAGGTACATTTGGAACAAGTTAAAGAAAATACTAAACTTTAATTATTTGCTTATGGAAGCGATACATACAGATGTATGTATAATGTATGGTCATTTCTGACCTATGTATAATTACAATTTACCGTTACAATATGAATGCAGTACGAACTACTTATTTCTTTTTCTACATCGAGGGCATGCATAGATCGAATTTTCATTACCCCATAAAGCTATCAAATTCTATATACATATATTTTATTTATGAGCAGGAAATTCCAATAGCGCAAGCTATGCGAACTATGTACCTATGAAAACTATGCGTATGTTGTATCAGGTGTTCAATATGTAGAGGAATCCGGAAGTTACATTCGCCACACTGAATGCTATGCATACTGATGGAGTGCTTTATTAAAGTTTATTTCCTCCCTTTCGTCTGAACGAAATTGAATACGTAGAGTGGAATATTGAACCAATTTTCACCGGGATAACGCTTCAGAGGTGCAGATTAGCTTTTTAGCTTATTGTGTGTAGATCGGATAATTTCGTTTCTACTGGCCGCACAAATTGGAAAATTGGTTATTATCAATAAAGGACAAGGTACAATAGCTGCGATAAATCTTTTTAATATTTTGACAGTATTTGTGTTAAATATTTGCTGTTGTATTTGTTAAATTTGACTTATTATATTTATAATTTGGAATGTGTGAATCATCCAAGCGACCAAATTCTTTGTGATAATCAACCTCCAATGAGTAACCATAGATTTCTAGGTCAGGTAGGCAAAATATAGTCAGCATAATCTCAAATCCTGGATATTACTTAAATATAGATACATATTGGCGTAAAGGTTTGAATAGAAAGAATCAGACGGAATCTATGGAAATGAAATTGTGCTCAGTAGTTCAGAGAGCAGCCTATCTGAGAAATTACTCTCTTCTGGACTAGCCAGGCTGCTTTCAACACAAGCTCAGAAGATCATCGTATATATTATCACAAAATTCTATTAGCTGTTGTTAATCATATCGAATGAACCATTTCTTGTAGATTCCTTGCTGGCGAGTTTGATGACATATTTTCATTTAAAATGCCAGGCTTAAGTGACCCATTGCGCCCAATAATATAATAACAATAATATTATAAGCCCCTTCACTTGATTGAACCTGGAGAAAGAAACTACGAATCTTGATTCGCTATCTATTCGAACGTGCTTGTACCCAGTACCACCTGGAGTTGCAGCTTCACAGTCTACAGTGCTCTAAAAGCATACTGATTGTCAAGCTGGATTTTAACAGTTCAATTATTTTGCTTGCAAATCAAAATGCCTTCAATGGAAATCTGAATGAGTATTGTTTCAGTCTGGAAAATGAAGGGAAAGGAAGCAAGTGTTGCCAGCTGGTTTAGATTTCTCACTATGATTTGGGCGCCTGGACTTTTGCAGTCTTCTTGGTGAGGATATCTACATTCATCTTCCACATCGTGTTTTTCAATCAAAGAAATATAAAAAATATTTTCTTTTGCTCCAAAAAGTGCATTCTCTAACATCTTTACCTTAAAACTGTACACGTTCTCAAAGCAATAGAGTCATTAAAACACAATTGTGGCGAATACAAAAAATTCCGATTCCATGAATTCCTACATAGTGGATGGTAGCTGCTACAGGAAGAAACCGTGTTATTGTGATCTGAATAAAGAAGATCGCATAGCCATCCCCCACTTGGCAGACAGCAGGACGCGTCGCGACGGCGAAATAGGACGACGCACGCCCAAATCCCTCACATTTAGAGCAATATTTTACTTTACGCGAGACATGTTTCACTTAAAACATTGTAGCAGTAAGATATATGGCGTTAAGTGGGATTTGCAGAAAATTTCAGCGGATGGAAGTTGTGCCGGATGAAAGGAGGGGGAGAAGGGTGTTACAGCGGCGACAGGGGACGAAGATAGCGGTACAAAGGGATCATTTTCAAACGTACCGCCGCCGCATTGCGGGTGCATAATGCCGTTACACAAGTTCGTCTATAAATCTGATGCATTTTCGTTGTTGAGAACTAGAACATATTTATTGCTACGGTAAAACGTTGATCTCGTGTTTTGCTTGTACGGAGAAGTTATACTGTTGAGTGTAACGGTGTTATTTGATTCGCTTGCGTTTTAATTCAATTAATGCTGATATTTTTGTTGGATTTCCAAGGGAATTTGTGTTGTTGATTTTGATAATTGTGTTTGGTTGGCGGAAAATTTTATTTTGTGCACAGAAGACTAATCTGCATAGAAAGATAAAGACTAGCTCCTTTAGGAACCTGTATGGCCAAATACATAGTGCGGGGTGTTTCAGGAATCCATTCTTGGGGCTCAGGAGACAGCCTTGCCATCAATCAGAACGTCTTCAGATATGAACCCAGCTATTCTTTTGTTTTGAATAGTCTTCCACAAAAGTTTTTCATAAAATTTTACATAAAACACTGCATTAATCGCAGTCTTCAAGTGTATAGCCTCCAAAATTAAAGACAATTTTTGGGTTTGAAAGAGGGTAACCATAATCTTAGATTAGATTATATTAGTGGGTTGATCAGGAATTTGACTGCCTCGTAACACTGCGACCAAGGCGATCTATTGTGAAAACCCTCAATATTTTAGTCCTAATTGGTCTCCAATTCTTTGAAGAAGTTGAGGATTATCTTGTGGGGCTGCTCTAAGTACGCCTCTTCCAGATGGCTGTACCTATAGCGACCGACCACCACGCATTCGAACATAATGTGTTCTGCTATTTCAATATATTCGGAACGAAATAGTACTAACCCTGCTCATCATCTTGAGGTGATGGTCCAGAGAGCCATGGCCAGTTAATGAAGCCCTGATTGTGGCGAAGTCTTGTTTAGTTGTAAATCATTTAGTTAAATGATTTTCTTAATTTTGGAATGATGGATCAGTCTGAAATTTTCTGATTTGTCTCCTACTGTTGCGAATAAGCTCTTTCGATCACAGAATGGCTCAGATTCAATGAAACGCGACAGCGCAGCTTTTTTCGAAAGACCATTAGCAATCTCGTTGCCCTCATACGTCCTGTGGCTTAGCACCCACATCAGAATAAAGGTGGGAGTAAAGGTTTTCTCCTAAAACTGCACATTTTTGAACAATAAATTGAATGAATGAATCGGCAATGATATTGGCACAATTCACTGGTTTGGTCAAAAATAAAAGGAAACGCAAAGCAAAGCTTCAAAAACTTTGAAAATAAAGTTTGTTTTTGGTTTCTCAAACAAGCAAATAGGTTTTCAAAAAAAACTTCTTCAACGCAAGCACAACGCTTACATATTCCGTTACTACATAGTACAGCCATGATTTAGAAAAAATTGAAACATTAATCCTCTAGGGTGTGACAGACTTTGAGGATTTTCGACCTTCGTTTTCACCCATATTAATTCTGCCAAGTTTAAAATTTTGGACATTCCAGGATCCCATCAGCACTTATCCAATCAATTTCTCCGTACGTTCTACTGATTTGAAACATAATCTTTGAGTTTTTTATAGTTTGTTGGTGTCAAACCTAAAATTCATCTCCGACCAAAATTGACGACCTTTTCTCCAAAAACAGCACGTTTTTGAACAACTAATTGTATAAATGAATCGTCACTATTATTGACACAATTTACTGGTTTGGTCAAAAATAAAAGGAAACGCAAAGCAAAGCTTCACAAGCTTTGCAAATAAAGTTTGTTTTTGTTTTCTGGAACTGGAACGCCCTAATATGTTTTGGCTTTAAAATATTGTGGAAAAATATTGGATATATGTCATTCTGTTTGGAATTTTGTTTTGCTTTGGTAGTTTAGTATTGTCGTAGTAACATCGTTTAGGTAGAAAATAAGCAGAAATACCAAACGGCGAAATCTACATTTTGGAACAACTACAAATAGATTTTCAAAAAACTCTTCTTCAGCGCAACCACAAACCCTAAACATTCCGTTATTACATAATATAGCCATGACTTAGAGAAAAATTGAAAAATGAATCCTTTAGGGTGTGACAGACTTTGAGCATTTTTGACCTTCTTTTTCATCCATATTAATTCTGCCACCTTTAAAAGTGTTGACATTCAAGGACCACATCGTCACTTATCCAATTTCTCCGTACGTTCTGCTGATTTGAAACATAATCTTCGAGTTTTTTATAGTTTGTTGGTGTCAAACGCAAAATTCATCTCCGACCACAATTGACGACCTTTTTCCAAAAACAGCACACTTTTGAACAACTAATTGAATAAATGAATCGGCAGTATTATTGGCACAGTTCACTGGTTTGGTCAAAAATAAAAGGACGCCACGTTTAAAATTTTTGACATTCAAGGACCACCTATCCAATTTCTCCATACATTCTGCTGATTTTTTTGCAGAATTTTTGCTGTTTGAAGTCTTTAAAGGGTAAATCAGCAGATGCAACCGCGTTTACGTAAATGCAGCTAGGCTCACAATGCAGTTACGGACGTGCTAGTGGAAGAACCAGTGGCGTACACAAGGATCACTCGCTTTTCCTAATCTTCACACTGTACGAGCAGAGATTGAAATACCTGTTCGTATATGCTGATTTTTCTGCCGTGTGGTGAGCACTTACTTGAAGCATTGCCAGTTTTGTAGTTTGATAGAAATGCATGCAATTGTCCGAGAAACACCTCCTAACTACTGCAGGTTAGAGACGTCGATGACCCTATGCTGGCAAAACAAGCAAACATGTATGAACGTTTAATAAATAAGCTTGTACATAATTTGAACTCTATTGTTACGCGAAAAAAACCTAGAAGCCTCAAGCAAAACTTGGATATAATCTCTAATTTACCCCGACGATGAAACACCTATGTTTTTATAATACCTATATTCTTCCTTATTACATCTACCTTCGGGAAACAACGACACTAAATCAAGTAAGACATTATATAAATAAAGGGAGGCGAAGTGAGGTAACAGGAAAAAACAACCGACAAGGTAGCCAAGACGTCGCGAATACACGCGGCAGCCTCCAGCTTCGCTTTCTTAATTTAAATTTTACAGACTCCGGATACCACGCCAGAGAACTTTTCTTGTTTCTTCCCGTGTTTCCCTCTCTTCTTTTTTTTGCTTTCTTTTGCGTTGATGCTAGTTCGCTCATGTTTCAATGTGGTACCGTCGTAGATGGCATCGCGGTATAACGCTCTTAAACCGAAGAAAGAAAGATGTATGATGTTTTATCTCGCTCTTCCAACGACGAACTTTTCTAATTTTTATACGCAACTTTAAATTCATGGCATTCCCCGCCGTCGCAAGCTTGTTTACATAACCGTGGAAATACGCCGAACATAGTGAAATTTTGTGTAGGTCTAGAAAGGAGGGGGGGAGGAAGTGGTATGTGGATTGTTACGTCAGCCTTTATTCTTTTTGCGTTTATGGATCTACGTAGCAGTTCGTCCTAAGCTAACGCAATCCTATCAACCTAACAATTTGGTGTATCTTTATCAGAAACTTCATTCTTCCTGTTTTACGCCAAACTAATCGAAAAAGTCTTCATTTATTTTCGCAATCTATCTACTTTAAAGCTCCAGTCCTGACAAGACCGGACTTCCCATTCTGTTTTAACGAGAAATTTCAATCCAAACTTTTGTTGTACACAGACATCCTTATGCGAACGAAACCAAAAAGTCGAAACAGGCGCCGTGTGTAAGAGTTTTCTAAAATAGATTTGAGAGCGGTTAGGTTGCGGAAACCGAGTTGAACTTTCGAACTCTTTTCTCACCGGTTGTTTCGCTTGTTATCGAGATGGCAATTTATCCTTTCCCCTAGTTGGGAAGTACAAGGTGCCAGAGTGATGTATGTTGCGGATATCAATATTAGAACAAACACTGTTCCGAGTTAGATAAGGTGTACATGATAAACTAGCCTGTAGCGGTTGAAAAATGCTTTCTCTGCGTATGTTCGACAGCTTAGAAAAGTACCTCCAATGTTTTACATGTTTATTAAAGTTAGATTTATGAAATTGTAATCCTCAATTTTTCTAATCTAAGATCGAGGCCTCCAACCTATTTTTTTTTTTTTTGGTAAGACTACTGTTTCTCTTGTTAATCAACTGGAAGCTTGGATATATTTCTGAAAATTTATGATACATTGAAACGCCATTGGAATACGCCAACCCCTCTGGGTGTTAGACTAGTTGAGGGCTAATAAACTTTAAAATTACTGAAAAATTTTCATCCTGCATTTTAGAAGGCGTTAGGAACGGTGTTCTAAAGTATTGATGTGTGCAATATGATTTCAGCTTTCCCAAGTTTGCATAGACAATGTTTCAGCACCAGAGATCACTTCCGCACGGATTCTGTAGTTGAAAAAGCATTGACCTGCTGTGCATTAAATAATTACGTTCCATTATTTGTAAATTACATAGACTTACCTATACTTGTATTCAAATTGGTACCAGAATTATCAAAAAAAGCATTGTATCTAACCAATCCACATCAATCTGAATGGATACAGCTCAAATTTCTCAGTGTGGTCTCACTATGTACCAACTCCTCCTGCATATTCCTTATCCTTTCTACCAAAATCTTAGAAGGTCTCAAACATTTTGCACAGATGGCCACAACTCACACGTCAAAGTACTCTTTAGAAGAGTATGTTTAGGATCACACATCTTGAACAGTCGGCATTCTTTGAAATATGTAAATCAGTAGGCCCATTTTATGAGGTTATTATCATGATACTGGTTGTGGATACTTTCAATGACAGATGCTATTAGGAAAAGTTTTGATACTTCATTGTCATGATCCTAACTTAATGGGGTTAGCAGCCAACCGCATCTGCGCAAGTTAGGTTCATCATCATCTAAGGATATTCATTATTCCTTTACTTCAAGCATTTCTTTATTATTACTGGTGGTCTTTGTATACTGAAAGATTTATGAGGGAAAACAATATGGCTGTGGATATGGGTTGGAAATTTTGAAAATCTTTGATTTCTGGGAAGATTGAAAGAGTAGAACAATGTCAAAAAATTAAGTTTAATGTCGAAATTGTACATTCTTCTTCTTTTAATTCTACTACAAAAAATTAGGGAAAAAATTGTCCAAAATCCTGCGACCCCACCATCTTCTATCGTACCATCTGCAAAATTAGGAGAAATTAGTTTGTGATAACCAGTTTTGCATCTGTGCTAACTTATGTGGTTCTGAAAGAGTGCCTTCGCTTGCTTTTGTCTTGGCATTTTCTGCCGATGGGAGGACTTTCTGTTCTATTTGTTAATTGCTTGATGGCGGTTTTGCAGACCACAACAGGGATCAGGTCTAATAAAAGGCGTTTCGCTGCTTTTTTGCCAAGCTTATCTGCTTGTTCGTTCTCTTCAATCCTTAGATGGCTTGGAAACCACTGAAGAGTGATGAAGTTATTGTGTGTTAATTGCCTGAAATTTTCATGCAACAGACTGGGAATTAAAACACTTAATAATTATGTTTGAAATCTATGTATATTTCTTCTTAACCATAGGACAAAATTTCGTAAACTAAGCTCCCACCTGCTTTATATACAAAATTTACGTTATAAACAACTCACACTATCAATGTTACAATTGTTTGGAACCTCCAAACTGCTAGAATCGGAGCAAAATAGAAATGAGCCCAGAAATACGTTAGTAGGAGTTTTACGCCTAAAACTTCACAATTTTCTTCTGAAATCTTGAGATACCGCAGTACTTGCTGTGTAAATTGCGTGTGTTTAAATGTATTTTCATGGCTTTGTTACAACATTATCTCATTGCACATAATGTTACGATAGTAATTAATTGGGCTGATCTAATTAGACTTTGCCACAAGCATCACTAAAAAGCTTTCAAGCCTTTCTCCTCCTTCTAAATCATTGCATTTCTAGATTACTGCGGGTCTAGGTTCAATTTAGGATGGGATATTGACTGCTTTTAAACAATTTAGAAGTGGACACAGACGTGCAATTGGTTTCATGAGAAATGAGAATGAGATCTGTTATTAATACTCTTAATTTTGTAGTTTCAATTTATTTCCAATCTCTTGAATAAATTTAGAATCGTAAATAATGTTGCACTGCCAATTACATATGTCCCATTATGATATTATGGTAGCTCTATTGTAGTAGCAAGCTAACTAATATCTTATAGTATACAAATAAAAACATCAAGTTAAATCTGATAGCAGAGCAACTACTAATTTACAAAAATATGGTTTAATCGAATAGAAGATTTCCGTTTACAAACATGTTTACGACCGATTTGATGCTATAACTGTTGATTGTGTGTTTGAGCACTGTTATAATTCTAAAGTCTCAGAAAATTGAATCTAGTAAAGTTCCCTTCCCTCTATATTGATTCAGGTTGTTCTAGATTTGTTCTACATTAGATATTCGCAAAAACAATGTGACATATTTGTGGAAAAAGTCTCCCCTTCTCCCAACTTTTTTTTCTTCACGATTGTTCTCGTTGTCCTGAACCTTGTCCAAAATTACCTTCCTCTCCACCCCACTCTTTGAACTTATTTTGTTCCCGATTGTTCTGAACCTTGTCCAAAATTTCTACCCTTTTTTCATCTTTAGTTCCCCTTTTGTGGAAATCATAACTGCGGGAAAAAAAGCGAAAAACCGCTTTCTTCGATTACCGTCCCCTCCGCCTCCCTCACCACCACTCTCTTTAAACTACTTTTTGTTCTGTATTGTTCTAGTTGTTATGAGCCTTGTCCAAAATTTGTTGCCTTTTTTCATCTTTAGTTCCCCTTTTGTGGAAATCATAATTGCGGAAAAACCGAAAAATCGCTTTCTTCGATTACCTTTCTCTCTGCCCTGTCTTCCCCCCACCCTCCCTCCCTTTTTGAACTTACTTTGTTCCCGATTGTTCTAGTTGTTCTGAACCTTGTCCAAAATTTGTACCATTTTTCCTTCCTTAGTTCCCCGTTTGTGGAAATCATAATTACGGAAAAAACCGAAAAACCACTTTCTTCGATTACCTTCCTCTTCGCCCCCCTATTTGAACTTTTTTTTGTTCTTTATTGTTCTAGTTGTTCTGCACCTTGTCCAAAATTTGTAGCATTTTTCATCTTTAGTACCTTTTTTGTGGAAATGATAATTGCCAAAAAACCCGAAAAACTTTCAGAAATAGTTTTCGAAAATGCGGGAGGGGGGAGGTGGGAGCGTTGACAAGAATGGACACAAAGGAAATCTGAAGCGTTGGAACAATTTACAATTGCCAAAGACAACTTTCCAAAATTTTGATATCTAAAAAGAAAGCTAGAGAAAATTCGGTTTCTGTATTGTCTCATGAATTAATTGAATTGTGAATTGAGAAGGCTAAAAGTTTGTAACAATGTTCGGGCCAATCTGCAACAAGATTAGAAATTAAAAAATACAGATAAGTTGCATTTGTAGAGTTGCCATATATTGCCGCATGTCTTATAGGTCGTGCATTTGACAGCAAAACCAGAAGAAAATACTTCAAAATTTTCAATATATGGAGCTATGCAATTATATTGTTGTTTTGTAGCGTTTGTGTTATTTTCAAACAAGAAACATGTTATGTTCCAAACGAAAAGAGTTTGAAACTTGCCAAGCTTGAGCTTCCTAACTGGAAACGTGAATATCTTTCATACAATTCCTCTGGCAGAATTTGACGTTAAAAAATCTACTCAGTTTTATTAATACTGCCATAAATAATTTCCTGTAGCAATCTTTAATATTACATTTCATTAACTACGAATCAAATTTGTCCTGAAGCTTTCATTCCTAAATCGATCGTCTGTTTAACAAAATGCGCCTTTCTTCCTGGAATATCGAATCATTAGAGGACTCTCCATTTCAGCGCAGTACATAAAAGATTAAAAGAGCCGAAAATTTCAATTCGCTTTTATCAAGACGATGAAGTTACAATGTATCCTTTGGGAAAAAGTATAAGCACCTTTCCATTAGTCCAACATTCATAATCTTAAAGACGTTCCGCATTTTCCGAAGCATTATGTTAATGAAAAAAACATCTTTCTTTTGTATCGGCAAGGGTGCCTTCCACGCGGAGGGTAATAAAGAGAAATTTATATCCGAGCTGAAGGGAGAATCATATTCTTATTTCGACTGGAAGTCAAGTTAGACGTAAGTAAGAATCCGATATTGAGTTATTACTTTCACAAAAGAATGAAATAGATTCAGCGAGGCAGGATTACGATAAACGTTGCCATTCACGTATATCTCAGTTGAGTTAGTTTTATTTCCGTAATGACTATTTGTCTCAATTTTCCCCGATATTAAGTTTAGTCTTGATGGTCGATAAGTGCGGGAAATAACATTGTGGAACCTTCAAATAATCGATAATAAACAGAACAACGATGATAAGATGATGTGTTCGGTATCTCTGTCTATCTTTCCGTGTAGGTTATACGCAGAGGAGGAAATGTGTAATTGAGTGTCAGGCGAGATTGAAAACAAGCCAGCGTCTGTCAGACTGGCGCCCATTGACACCAAGGTTTTGCTGTGTATCTGCAAGGAATAAATAATAACGCATGTAGGGCTGTTGTTTAATTGAATGCAACGCGAATAAAAGGGTTGATTTATACCTTGTTTCACGAATAAATCACTTGTGTACAGTACCTTTTAAAACAAATTACAATATAATATAAAGCCTGATTGCAATTTCGTTAAAGCGTATTTACATTTTGAGATAGAGTCATATAAATTTCAATAGAAATGAGTACGCATTATACGGCACACTTTCAGCATCATTATTACGGCAGGTATATAGCTATCCAGGTATAGAACGTTATAGCCAATAAAATTATGGAAAACAGTTTATTTTTCGGCGGTTACCTTTTTCGCGAACAACAATAAAAGCTTTTAGCCGCAGAGTCGGGCCGGGAGCATTTAGCAATAAAAAAGGAACATTGACCCATACTGAAATGTCGACGATATTGCTGCAAAAATGTTCGTTTTATCCCCGATACTAATAATAATCCCCAGCATTTCAACATTTTCCGCTTTGGTCGAAACATTATTTTCGGCGAAAACTACCGCGCAAGTTTTATTTTAAAACATAATATGACTTTGTGCTTCGATAGTGTTTTGTAAATGAAGGCTGTTTGCTCGGTGTTATGACAATATCGTTTATGCCGGTATCTTCATAAGAAGTCTGCTATTTTGTCCATAAGTGAGAAATATTGTAAAATCTTCCTTGATAATAATAGAAGGAGCACACTTCCCTTTGGCACTGTCTACTCTAGCGACTACTTTCCAAATGGCTTTCAGTCTTTTCTAATTTGGAAGGTTTCTATTATATTATAGGTCTTAGTAATGTACTTTACAGATGTATGCGTTTACAAGAAACTTGTAGCAACTTTACAAACGTTGACTATTACCTCTTCTTCTCTTAGGATTGTATCATCCAAGAACAACAAGCGGTTGTTACTTGCTCATCCTGCTTCTACTCTTTTTCTGTTATTCATAGATTTCTTGAAACCTCTCTCCTACTTGGTGGTCTATCCTGTAGATTCTCTAAAATCTGCAATATAAGCAATGTCTTCTCGACGAATCTGTCCTACTCATCATCCCAGTTAGTTTTGACTTTTCAGAACCAATGAGGACTTATCCCAGCGTCTTCCAGGTAGGGATCAATGCTATTGGAAGATGTGGCCACCTGAATCTTGATAGAAACTATCGGAAGCAAAGAATTGCAATTTTCTCCGATAGTCAAGCAGCCATAATATCGCTGGGCTCTCACACCATCAGATCGAAATTAGTCTGGGAATGCTTAGAGAACTGAAACAATCTAGGCAAACGAAACAGAGTTGCACTATGCTGGGTAGCAGGACACACTGGAATCAGTGGCAACGAGAAACTCAGAGCAACTCTTGCTTTCAACTTTCAGTAAACATCTCTCTACAATTCCAGAGCTTTATTTCTTGCGTGTTTCAGGTTGTGATTCATGTTGTAGTTTAGAGTTTAGAATGACATCTGATATGTGAAATTTGCTATGTCATTCTAAGCAAGTTTTGAAACACGAATCACATCAAAATACCCAGCTCGAAAACTAATTCGATGTATGAATCAAATCAAAACCTGTATAAAATATGTTTCTTTTATTGGAATATCACATTTTTAATTAATTTAATAGTAAAAATCACAAGCCACAGAGTCAGGCCCGATTCAGGAAAGGAAGAAATACGATTGAGCAAGTTTGAGTGCTAAACTATGTGATAGAGCGGGAGATTGCGAAGTCAGGGGGTAAGGTGTATGCACTGTTTTTGGATTTGGAAGCGGCGTACGATTCAGTGGACAGAAGGTTGCGGATGGAGTGTTTGAATCGGAGTGGTATATCTCAGGGAATCAGGGGGGAACGTGGAGAAAATGTACAGAACGACCAAGAGTGCGGTGAGATGTGGGGAGCAAATGAGTGAGTGGTTTGAAACAAGAAAAGGGTTCAGGCAGGGTTGTCCCTTAAGTCCAATCTTGTTGTGTCTGTGGCGAAGACGGTGGGAGAGATGAAAGGTATGATTGCCAGGTTGGAATGGTTCTTTGAGAGAAGAGATTTACGTGTGAGTGTGGGGAAGACAAAGTTGATGGTGTTTAAGAAAGGGGGAGGGAAAACGAGGGAGGAACAGTATGAATGGAAGGGAGAAAAGATAGAGAGAGTGAGAACGTTTAGATATCTAGGATACATGATGTGTGAGACGAACGGGACGAATGAGCATGTGAAGTATGTTTGTAAAAAGGCAAAGATGGCTGTGGCACATATTTGGGGGACATGGGGAGCGAGAATGAGAGATTCGTTTAAAGAAATAATGGTGGTACTAGAGGCATGTGTTAAAAGTATATTGCTGTATGGAAGTAAGGTATGGGGGGTGAGTGAGGAGAAGGAAATAGAAAGAGTGCAATTAATGTATATCAAGACGTGTTTGGGTGTGGAAAGGTTGACCCCGGATGATATTGTGTTGCAAGAGAGTCATAAAGGGAACGTAAGAGTGAATGCGGTGAAAAGACTAGTAAGGTTTGAGGCAAGGTATATGGTAGAGAGGAAACTAGGATAGTAAAGGAGGTGTTGAGACTAATGGGGGCGGAAGGGAAGAATGGAGTATGGAAGACAAGATGGGAGAAAGAAGGAGAAGAATGTTTGAGGAGAGTGAGTGGTCAATGGAGTGTACGATGGAAAGCAGAAGTAGGGGAATGTATATTGAAGAATTAGCGGTGGGTAGAATGCGTGATATAGGTATGCAAGACAATGTGCGATTGTGAAAACGCGATATAACAGAAAGTATGAATGGATCCAGATGATAGATAGACTACCAGAGTATCTGAGAGGAGGGATGAATGGAGAAGAGCAAAGAATGATAGCACGATTCCGATGTGGGAGTGAGGAAGGGGATGGTAAATACTGGAGAAGGGAGGATGACAGGGTATGTGTTTTATGTGGGAATGGAAGGGACAACTGGCAGCACTGGGTAAGTGAATGTGGGGCGTTGTGGTGGAGTGATGAAGAGAGAATGGAAGCGAGTAATTGGAGACGATGTTTGAACGAGAAAGGCGATGGTAGGAGGTTTATGCGAGAGATCGTGAAGGGAAAGAGACTGTGCAGGAGCAGGAGAATAGAGTATTTGAGGGGGAGGAGAGAGGGTATTTAGTTTGATTGGACTTATGTTTGGATTCCGGTTATTTGCTTTGATTTTTTTTGTGTTGTAGTGGATTAATTTAGTTTTGTTTTGTTATGTTGTGGTAGGTACACATGTATATTGTTTATTGTAATAATAAACAATAATAATAAAGGTTATATGCATATACATATATATGAATCAAATCAAAATTTGTATTAAATATGTTTCTTTTATTGGATTATCACATTTTTAATTCTTTAATAGTAAAAATCTAAAATGCATTATGTATTCGCTTCCGATTTGTTTGGGATTCAATTAAAAATTTATACACGTCCAAGTATTAAGCACGTCCAGTGGTCGATCAACCACGACTAGCAGCACATCAACTGCAAATCCCACAATGACGTATTTGTGTTACATACTCTAACGCAGACTACAGATCCGGTAATTCCATCCAGCTTTCACCAGGTTGATGTGTCTGCATTGGCAAAGGGTAAAAATTAATTATGTTGTTCCCCTGACAACAGAACAGGTAAAGTTTTAAATGATTTCAGCATCGTGCTCGAAATTTCATCACACGAGTGTGAGTGAGACCATTATCTCCTGAAACAGGGTTGGTATATTCATTTTAACGATCAAATTGCGTAGGAACTTTTCTAAAGTTAGTTGGAATTTATTTATAACGATACTAGATTAGGGGTTCGTACATAATAACTCCTGAAACATTTTTGATCGAACATTTCCAAAATTTCATTCATTGTATATACTTCAGATTTTCTTCATTTCTTTTGCATATCGCGCCATAATTGGGCCCTTCCTTTACTTTGCCGCCCTTCCATCATAAATTATTTATGACCAACTTGTCTCTAGAAAAATCCATAAAGAACGTGGACTCCCTCTTGTACCGATTACCTTATTCCGATACTGTCAAGGGAGATTTTATTCGATCCCTATCTGCTTCCTATACCTCGCACCTAATTCTTTTTACATCCTTCGTCCTTATATTTAAAAACATCTGCATTAATTCGCGCCTCGGCTAAGTGAAATGGAACAGGAGGACGCTCTAGTTGGCGCCCGTGTAAGCGTATTACCAAAAAACGGGGACGGCCGGGGTCCGGATCTCGGGAAATTTTGTTGTCCCAACGGCTCGATAATCCCAAATTAATTGGAAGGAAAGCGGATAGGCACCCGTCGTAGTGAATTAAGGCCTTTCGGAACCGGTTCCGATGCCGAGTACTGCGCAGATGGCGCGGAAATCGCCGATTTAATTATGAATAAAATTGGGCTTCCGCTTTTCGAATGGATTTATAAATTTATTCCGGTAACTTTTGATCACCGAACAACTTTTTCTCATTTTTATTTTATTACAGTTTACGTGGACAACTTTTTATGTCTAGGCATATCAAAAAAAAAAGATTGATCTGCAATTTAATCTATATTTTGACTACTGAATTATATTGCAATGGATAGAAAGTTTTGCCAATTTAGAACTAAGAGCACACCACAAAGTCCTGTGTGTTCAGTTGCCAAAAGTGTCAAAAATGAACTGTGCCATGTGCCATGACGCACATGGTTTTTGGAACAACTAGATGCGTCGCGCCGTGAAAGCAAAGCCAATCTAAGTCTGCGCTCTACACTTCTGGCCTGGTGCCTATCTTCTCAAAAAGTTGACGAAATTAATCTACATATATTCATTTGGCGAATCTTTCTTGAGAACTACTATGAGTGCTACTGACTACTGCAACTCTCAAAAAACGCCAAAAATTTAAAAACTATAAAAATGTTGGTGAATGTGGCAATCTTGAAAATGTAGGACAAAACGTCAAAAATATTAAGAAACGCCAAATGTCAAACGTCAAAAAATGACATTGAACATGCCTGAAGTATGGAAAACATGGGAGATTTGGAACGTATAATAAAGATGGCAATGGAAGGAACGTCGAAAATATTAAAAAAGTCAACAACGTGGAAAATCGGAAACGCAAATGATAAATTTGAAAATTAAGGGAATGTGGAAAAGCCAAGAAAATTTTAAGCTTCGAAACAAAAATTAAAAGCTTAAAAGTGCGATAAACCGTAAAAAATGTCAAAAGTGCCAAACCAATCCGTCTTACCATAATTCAGGCAAAACCTACCCCAACGCCAAAAATAAAAATCTAGTCAATATGTGTGTTTTATCAATTTAGGCCAAAAACTCTTGAGTATACCACTGAACGTCCAAAAACTGAAAAATTAAAATGTCGAATTGTTAGAAAATGTTGACAATCTAGGGGAGGTGGAACCTTTTGCAAAGTAAAAGCGTCACAAGTATTAAATGTGTTGAAACTGTGAAAAGTAGATAAAATGTGCAAAAAGATTTCGAAAATTAAAAAAATATGAAATGTGACAGGAAAAGCCAATGTGTCAATACAGTTTGTGTTGTCAAAAACAAAAAGGAAAAACGAAATCAAGGTAATGGGTCGTAAAAATAAAAATGCAACAAATGTACAAAATACAGGAAACATTAAGTGAAACATGTGTTGAAAGCCTATAAGGTAGAAAATGTGGAAGAAAAATCTGCAAAAGACGAAAACTGAATAAATTGTCACAAACGTGTTGAAGAGTTTGAAATTAAGAAAATATGTAAAATGCCAAAAAAGCATGCCAGCATTGAAACGTTAAATATCAAAAGTGTTAATACAGTTACCAAAATTAGACCAAAACCAAGCCCAAAGCCCAAAACATCATCCAGCCTGAAACTGCTAAATACACCGTGCATCGATCAGCCAAAAAGTGGAAAGTGGAAATTTTGAGGATTTGAAAAAAATGGAAAATGGCTAAAATGTCAGATACGTTCAAAACGCCGGCTACATTAAATTGTGAAACACAATACGCTGAAAAACATGTAAATTATCGCAAATACCGGAAACACAAAAAGTATAAAAGTTGTGGAAAATGGAATCAGTGCAAAAATTAGCTAAATGTGGAGAACGGGACATTGTGGAGAAAATCGAAAAAGTGTGGACATTTTGGGGAAATCGTTGATATCCAGTAAATGTCAAAATATGAATCTGGTGCCCTGTTCAAGATAAGCAATTAATGCATTATATTGGCAAGTAGGTACTTGTTATTTGCCCTAAAAGGGTTTGCTGGTTTTGGCTCGCTTAAGCGCCCTAAATGAGGGTGATTCTCCAAAGGAAATGAGAATTGGCCTGAATTGCCAGTCACAAGGGCCTGAAGAGAAACAAGATGGCAGATGATTTGACCAGACAAGGTTCATCAAAGATAATTCGTGAGAGCTTGCCCATTCTTCGCCACTACCAAACGGTAATCAACGAATGGATACACTATAAGTTCTAGGAATGGTGGAAAAATCACCAGGACAAAAACAGGCAACAGAGTTCTTAAAGGAATAGAGGCTTGAATTTACTGGGGTCTTACTGAATAAATACAGGAAGACTGTCAAAATGATAGTAGATCTACTTGACGAGGAGAAAGTTTCTGGTGCTGGTCCTAGTGAACCTCACTGGGCATAGCTACATAAAGGAGTAGCTTTCATAGATGATAAGACTCATAGTTGTCGGGATTTAGAAAAGTGAATTGTTATCAATGATTAATATAGTTTAAGTTTTCACCTTTAGCTTATAATAAAGTACATACATATACTTGCTACACAATGAAGTTATCGCGTTTGCTGCAAACTAGTTTTCGGTAGTATTTATAACCTAATATACCCGGAAAATTTCACCTACAAGAGCACTCAAACCGTAACAAACTAAACATGCAATATGTATTCATATATAAATTCATTTGAAATATAGCTTTAGTTACAACATTGTAGAACAGCGCCATTTTCCGTACCCAATCTAACTCTATAGATACTCAGCGTAAATGTGCTGTGAATTACCTGACGAAATTGCCTTTGTTGTTTCAGATAATCAACAACTGCAACTCCAACGCCATCTCTACACAGCCGATACAACCGCACAGTTACTGGTAACAACAAACAACAAAAGGAGCGAAGATGGCTGCGTTCGTGGCAAAACAAATGGTCGGGAACAAATTAAACGCCGTTAAAGGTAAGCGATGATTCTCTTTTGTCTTGCGTTTTTGTCCGGTGATACCATCTATGTATATGCACGTTGACGTTTCAGACCGCGATCGTCCATTGTCTTCTAGACCGTTTTTATGTCATATTTAGGACCGATGAATTGCTTACGATATACCTTTGTAAGGATTATTGCCTAACGTATGGCTTCCTACTGCTTTGTCGGATTCTCATTGTTTCCAGTCATGTATACCTACAATGAAAACTATGTATTTTTCTTTTTGCCTTTCAGAGAAACTGCTGTAAAATTATACGAATATTCTAATAAATCAATTTCATATAATCGCACGTCATAAATAATCACAAAACGTGTTTCTAATCTTCCTAATATCTTGTTTTACATATTATATCACAACTTTATGGATATAATTCCTACTGAAATATCTCTACGGATGTATTCAGATAGCACTGAACGGATGGTTGTATTTATGCAAAGTTACCGATTCAGA
>SMLS01069044.1:0-14242 GCA_004785975.1 Popillia japonica
ATTATTTATGTAGCATTTGATTGTTGTGGTGCCAATGTCAAGAGCAGCGATGTAAGTTGTTTCAGTCATTCTCTCGATTGAACACTACACGAGTGATTTACAACGTACGAGATAACAACATCGATATTTCGATTTTCTACAAGCCATAGTCACCAAAATACATAATGAATATAATGTTGTAAGTACATACATACTACTTACATACATATCTCGAATGAACTCCAGAGACTCTCACCGATAAGACTGGAGTAGGAGTAGGAGAAATACTTGATATCACAGTGCGGATAAAACAATTTCGGTTACAACGAGACAGACGACGATTCTGTTGTAATTTATGCCAGTTAATGATATACAGTAAACAATTTAGCGCTATATGAAATAAAACATTGGAGCTGAAAGAATACGATTTGCAATAAGTTAACTTCACTGTAAACTTACAGGAGTAGTGGAATTATTTTTAACATGCTTTTTATAAAAAT
Organism: Popillia japonica; assembly: GCA_004785975.1. Lineage (NCBI taxonomy): Eukaryota > Metazoa > Arthropoda > Insecta > Coleoptera > Scarabaeidae > Popillia > Popillia japonica. The sequence continues at coordinate 480 of SMLS01069044.1, forward strand.
AAGAAAAGACTTTGGATAAACTGTAGGCGTAAGTCCAACTTGTACAAAAATAAATAACGATTTACAAATGCTGGTAGTAGTACATACAGAGTGGACACTGGAATATGAATAATTGTTTTAATTTATTTTTTAATAGTGCTTTCAAAGTTATTTAGCTTGTTTGCTGGGTTTACTTTTTTGTTTTGTTGTGGATTCGTTGTTATGGAAACCAATTTGTTCTATATAATAGTGACTATTTAAAACATTTTTATCGTTTTATTAGTGGTTATGTTCTATTAGGTTTCAAATAAGCAAAAACGGAAAATAACATTTTTCTTGCAAATTTGGTATTTTATTTAAAAAGCAACAAATTTCCCCCCACCACTTTACTTTAATAGATATGTCAAAAAGTGTTACTCGAATAAAGTTTAGCTTTAAAAGGCACATATTGTTTGGTAACATTTGCTTTAGTACTTAGCTACAGTACTTTTTTTCCGCAAGTCTCGAACGAATAGTTTCCGAGATACAGCATATTGCATTTTTTGCTGGCACCAGGTACATACTTTTTTTTTAATTCCAGATATTTTTTCACTTGAAGACCAAAGAAACATAAGTAAATTAAAAATCAATTTATTCTAGAACGTGAATAAAGTGTTTTGTGATAATATTTCTTCAGTAGAAGAGAATGGCATATAATTAGTGTCAAATTATTATAAATGATAGTTCTCAATATCTGGTGTAAAATTGACTGTGAATTTAGCGAAATTTAATGTAGTTGATTCATCTCTGTATGGTATAGCCCATTAAAAAATTAAATCTTGCAAATAAGCACTATAATAAGAAGGGTTAAGGCTTGGTTGCCGATTGTTCTCCATTCCTTGATACGTGCCCTAACCATCCAATTCGAATTATTGGTCTCACTACATTCGTTATCGATGGTTCCCGATATAATTCATTTAGATCTTCATTTGTTCCTCGTTTCTAAACGTAATTTACTTTTTTAGCACCATAGTGTATATCTTTCTTAACAACCACTAATTTTATTATCGTTTTGTATCATTTGTTTTATATGTTGCGAGATATATTTCGACCGTAGCATATGCATCAAATCTCCCATACATTTTATATCCTCAGCAATTCTTGTGTTTCTATTTTTGCTTTACCCTTACTTGTTATTGTGACTCTTAGATAGTTATAATTGTCCACTCTGTTGAAATTGTACTCTGATTCCTCTGTCCGGTTTTAAGTCCTTTAAATCCTATGATTCCTGTTGTTTTCGCTATTGACATAAATTTAGTTTTAGCTTCATTTATTTCTTTTTCGTTGCTTAATCAATGCCTTTTGTTGGAATCTCACTTTCTTTTACTGCTGCGTCCAGAACGAACTTAAATAGTATTCGGCCGCTGCTGTCTTACACTTTTACTGACTTTGAATTTTTCTGCTGTTTGGCGTTTAATCAGTACATTGTATTCTGTTTCTATAAGAGCCATCTTTACTAATCTAATGCATTTTCCTTTCTTCCCAAATTTTCCATTGCAACATATAATTTTTGCTCCTTTTTATTTTATCGTTTGCCGGTTTAAAATCAATAAACACTATTATAGGTATGTATGTATGTATGTATGTAGAGAGGAAAGTTTCGGGCTACACTATTATCATTCTATTATCGACGATTTGCTTCAATATAACTTTTATATCTATACATATACGTGCGAAAAGTTTTACGCATGAGAGTAGCTATTTTTTATAGCTTTTAGCTTTTACTATACAATTAGTAATAAAACAAAAGTAGATTAATAATCATGGTCATAAAATATCTGTATAGTTAACATAAAATACATATACAATTGTTGAGTGGGGAACGCGATCAGAGTACATACTATCACTAAAGAAATGAGCTCGCTGACGTACTTCCCGAGGTGTATGGAAAACTTTGGATGGATGCCATCAAATCCTGGAGTTTTTCCAGTTTTCAGATATTTCAGGGCGTGGAAAATTTTATCACTGGAAAAAATGTTCTGAAAGTGGGTGTTTGCCCACAGTTATAACTCCTCATACAATCCAGCTTCCGATAGTTATCAAGGTTCAATTTTGGAAGTGGGTTGCTCATAGCTCCAGATTTCAATGAAGTAAGCTTCCGCTTTGTCTGTGTGGTATTGTTTTGTCTCTAGGTGTTGTCTACATGTGGTTTGAGTACTTACCTAAGAATTTCTCATTTTATTTGAAGATTTGAACAAGTAGGAATCGATATAACGAACTAGTTAGCCAACTTTCCAGGAGGTAATCTTATAGGATATGCTTGAAATGAATTAAGACGGCAAATTGCCTCACAATTTCTAGCGCCTGCTTTAAATTACTGATAGCAATTTGAAGTTCTGAATAATTCTTGAAACATTTTTCAAAAATTATTGGATAATTCGCTTCATTTAATAACAGAATTATGTCGAACCATGTCGGCCAAGAGATTAATGCCTTATTAATTTTTATTCAAAAATGATGAAAGTTATTATTCTTTTAGTTTGTAATTGACTGTACCTACCTATTTTAGAGAATGCTAAAAAACGTTATAATGAAACTAAACGCCCATATTAATTTTTTCCAATAGAGTTTTATAGCGATACAAGTCTTAAGTATTCGTATTATGGAAACGATATTTTTTTAATATTCACAACCCTTTTCAATCAAATTTCCTATTTCTGCGTTTCTATTGTTGTTTCTGGTATATAGACAATAACTTGACACATTTTATATCTTAATTCTATAGTACATCAGTGGCTTTACATAAGTATCTTCAACCATTTTTTAATTATCAATTATGCTACATATACATTTGCCCTATATGAATTCACAGAACATGTTAATTTAACAAGTTGTTATTTTTTGAAACAAGCTGTATTTTCATACTTAATTACTTTTCCATATTTCACATCACATTTTAGATCTGGTGTGCGATATTTAATAGTCAACATCGTTTATATACTCGAGTATCTTAACAAACATTTGAATTGAAATTATATGTGATGGCCAAGTTAAAAGATTTTATAGATTGCTTTGTATTAATGAATACTGCGTTTTCATTATCTAGAGGGAAAGCTACATCGGGGACGAGCATAGCCCAGATCCAGGAACTAGAACCGGTGGTAGTAAATGTTTCCATTTCAATTGAGGATATGCATTTTATTAACCTTCAGAAAACGGTGTGTATATTTTGCTTCCTTTATGTCATTATCTTCTCAGATAATGAGTAATTCGATTTTTTTTTCTTTTGTTAGCTTCGATTATTTGATTTAGTGTAATTTATCAGAGGTACATACCTCTAATTAAAATCATTTTGATTTGAAGTTTGGGTATAAATATTCTATAAATGCCTCAGTTAATGTTATTATTGTAGGAGTTGGAAACGGTTTTATTATTGCATCAGAGATGGGTCGATCAACGGCTAGGTGCAAATATGGAAACGAAAAATATGGCGGTTATGGGTGAAATATGGAAACCTAGAATATCCTTTTTGAATGGAAAAACGCTATATGATGAAAATAAAGAAGATTCCATATTTTGGAGAGGTTTTACTAGTAAAGGAGACATTCTTATGAGCGAAAAATTATTGTTGAGAAGTTTTTGTACGTCCAATCTTAAATACTTTCCATTTGATCAACTAATATGTCAGTTTAAATTTGGATCATGTAAGTAGGGTGCAAATGTAAGGCACTTTATAGAATATACTAAAATTTTAAACTATTTACACAGATCGATTTCCTAGAGAAGAACTTCAATTATATTGGGCTTTAAGTCCAGTTGAAAATGTAAAAAGTTTTCGTATTAGAGAATTTGTATTCGTTAACGTTAATACTGTAACATCTGTGGAATGTAGGCCATCAGGTATATATAAAATTTTTAACGAAACATATACTTATGTATGTAATTAGTGATTACAATATCAGAAAACTGACTAATGCACATACAATTTTGTACTAGTGGATATTCTGGTTAATGGTTTTATTTTACGAACAGAAAATTGGGATATACTAGGTATGAAATTCATATACTTATATTACACATATGTATGTACATATATAATGCGACCATAAAGTAACGCATAAATTCATGTTAAAACAAGTAGGTAAACAACGCATTTTCTGATACATGAAGACATTTAACTTTAATTAACTGTATTTTTTATTATAATAAAAGCTAATGCTGTGTTGCAGTCATTGACAATTTTCTGAAATAAAACATTCTACATATAGATTTGGCCAAGTCTCGGCAAACAATTGAAACTCTACCGCACGAATTGCAAGATATTTGAGACAACATTGCTCACGAAGATACAGAAGAGTTGTACCAAAAAGATTTCCAGCATTTTCAAAATCGGGACAATGATCATACACCATGATTTTCTGTGTATGAAATACAGCCTCAAAACAAACGTTTTTTAAACATATTTTAACACAATTTTGTGAATTTACTTGTGTATTTATAAAATCGAGGTTTAAAAAACGCCTTTACAAAAACTGATTGATAACATATTAGGAATAACATAATATTAAAGATAATAAAATAAAATATCGAGAATAATAATCAAAACAAGGGCGACAGAATCTAAATAAATCACATTAATTCTACTATTGTAAGCGGACTCGTCGATCAACAATGGTATGGGCTATTTTCGGTATGACGATTTGATCATGTAATGCACGTACAGGGTTGGTACTGCACCTAATCGCCGTTTCAGGTATAGTTAGTGGAAATAAATAATGTTATCAGTAATTTATTAGTGTTAAATAATATTTTTTGTCGTAAATAAATAGTAGTGTTAAATATTATCGTCTGGACACTATTTCAAACCCCGAAAATTTAACTAATAATTCTTTTGTTATTGAAATTTTTGCTGATACTGCATACATGCGCTGGTCATATGTCTTAAATTATTAATATTAACTTTTTTTACCAAAGAAGAAGTAATGTGTAGGTACGGATATATGCTACAAAATTGATTTATTGCCAAATATCATTTTGCTGGATCTACGAGTGGAACATTAATGACAAAATATAAGTGGTAGGACCATACATATGTATTATGATATGTATACACAAGACACAAGACATGCAACGAATATTCGGCTACTATTCGGCCTATTCGGCTACTTTTATCGTATTCGGCCGAATACCGAATATCTAGGTACTATTTGGCAGTATACCGAATACTTTTAAGTAAGATGTTTTGTTGTAGCCAGGTATGTAATTGATAAAATAAAAATATATTTATTTTATAATATTCTTATTTTCCTGATATTTTTGCTACTTCTAGGTCAATTACAACACTCTAATTCGAATAAAGACCAAATTTATTCGAATTATAGTGTTGTAATTGACCTAGAAGTGGAAAAAAATATCAGGAAAATAGAATAAGTACAAAAAGGTCATAACAATACATATACCTACTAATTTTATAATAATATATTTTTCTGGTAATCATTAAAGTAGTATAAGTACATAAACAACCTCCGTATTATAAAAATTTACATAAAACGATCAAATAAATGTCTATGCACTTGAATTACGTAATGAAAATTTAGAAGTGGAAAATTATGGTTCAGAAAGACTAATTTCTCTACATTTTCAGGTAGTAGGTAGTTTACTCCTATTTTTCTCGTTCATACGCTAGCCGAATAGTTTTGCCTAATATTCGGCGATGAAGTCCGCAGAATATTCGGTATTCGGCCGAATATATTATTCGTTGCAAGTCTAATACAGATCTAATTTGTAATATAATCATATAGTAATGGGTTACAAGTTCGTTAACTGTATACATTCAGTGATATTCAGTACAGTGAGAATATTTAAAGCTGTTCTGCTTGGAACGCACTATTTACTTGATATTTCTTTTTTAGGAAATTTCGCAGTGTTGGTAGTCAAGATAGTCTTTCAACGTCTTGCACTTCATTATATTTTGTGTATAACGTTACCGTCGACATTGATAATCATTCTTAATTATATTACCATTTGCTTGGAAAAAGAACATCAAAAACTAAAATATCTTATAAGTAGTAATTGTTTGATAGTTTTATTAATAATATATGCTGCTTCAACATGTACATTAGAAACAACTGATTATTTAAAAACTATAGATCTATATTGTTTACTAAATATCGTATTTGGACTATTTGGATTAATGGAAATTTTTCTTGTAGATTTCTTTTGCGTCACAGAAATATTACGTCATACAGGTAGAACAAAGGTTATTTCTTGCCTAGAATGGTTGTTTAGGATTTCTTATATGTTCGTGTATGTATTATGTGTTATAATCTTTTGTTTATTGCTTATGTAGGCAAAGAACATTTGTAAAGATTGATTGACAATTGATTTTACTATATTATATTTTCTCTATTTTGTTTATAATAAGCTACCCTTAATTAAAGCCAAGAATTACGAAGCGTCATCTACCTATGTACTATCGCCGCCAAAAGTAGCGAATCAAACTGCAATAAAACGCGTCCATTATAGGCTTTCGGTCCTGAATCGTTTATTCAGGTAAAATAACTGAGCAGTTGTACGAGGCCGTATACTTGCAGGCTAAAGGGCAGCGAGCATTTAAATAAATTTAAACGAAGCGAGTTATGAATATATTGGAAATAAATATGATGTACTAAACTAAGGTAGAACGTAGCCAAATTAATTGAAGAAAAAGAAATTTTAGGATAAATTTCTCATGCAAAATATGATTCAAACAATAATTGCAAAAATTATAAACTTGTAGAATAGGACGTATAATTAGGGAATGACTTTTATATTATATATTTTATTAATATATTCGCCTAATATTTTAATTCAAACAGCCCAAAATATACAATGTGTCTGATAGCAAAATGTCTATTATTTCTAAGAATTTTGTGGGATTTGAACGATGTTCGTAATTAAAAATATATTTAAAATTTGCCGACATTGACGGTACAAAATTCGTTGAATACCAACCACTTAAGAAGTTTTAGTCGGTTCAATAAATACTGCACTTATAGTAATTTAAAAGACATTAGGAATTTAAGGGGATTCGTAGTAAATTTCTTTAAATATGATTAAAATCTTTTCGTAATACCACTTTCTGAACAATTCTTTGTTTTTTATAAATAAAATTGTGTTACTATATTAAGAAGCGTATGATTTAAAATATGCAAGTGTAAAACATGCATGTTTTACGCATATATAATTTACTATCAAGAAACAGAAAAGGGTGCTTGTGTTTACGAAATCTATTTAATAATTCTTGTAGGCACTTATTTATAATATAGAGTAAAAGGTAGATGGTAAATGATAGGAGTATTATATATAGTAGCTTTGAATTTCTTGCAAATCCTTCTGCTTCAAATTTACCTGCTAGGTACGTATCGATCTCTAATTACTGTCGCCCAGTGCGATTAGTCGGAGGTTACGCAGGTATACGAAAGGTCATATCGCTTGAAGTCTGATTCGGTACTTTTGGCGGCGATAGTACATATATCTATAAAACATCTATGTTACACAGCATTTGATTAAATATACCTATGTATTTTGTTAATTGCACGTCGATTAAATATATTACAAACACCTGCTGTCGACAAGTAAAAAATAGATTTATTAATCAATGTTAATTATAAATATAGAATATTGTATATACTTGCATGTTAAAATAGTCTAAAATGGTTAGTTTCCTTCGTAGCTGCCAAGTTATCTCTCAACCCGCTAGTTGAATTTATTACTGATACTAGAAGTCCAAGTATAAAGTCCATACTTTATTTTTTATTCCCATGTATGCTTGATGTGGCAAAATTGTATACAAAAAGTTTATTGTCATAAAACGAAGCCCATTTATCTTTACTTTTTTGCGAAGAAATAAACAAACCGGTTGATACAGTACAAGATGGAGTTTTGCTTCTAAACGGAGGCTCATAGATACTCTTTGTATTGTTTATAATCTAATTCGATATAGTTTTATGCTTCAGAACAATATATAATTGCTTACTATTTTCATAACTAATAATAATTACAATTCTAGGATATTTCAAAGAGAATGCAATGCAGTCAATCTTGAAACTCATATTCATGCAATATCATCTTGTCCATAAACATTCGATTAGTTGATATGTATACTTAGCCACAAAAGTCTACATACTGCTGACAAATGTCGACAAACAGACAAAGTAAACTAAAAGTTGCCTTATTATTGTGGTAAACGTGTTTAATTAACTATAATCACGTACGTCAAACTATGGCGTGTACATTTATTAATGTTAATACTGAGTTGGTCCTCCTTTTGCGTCTATGACCGCAGATAATCGCACTGGCATGAAGTTTACAAGTTTTTCCTGTTACGAATCGAGAATTTGGACAGTCTCCTTTTCAATTCATCAATTGGGTTAAGATTTGGGGATTGGAGTGGACTCCGGAGTTGGTGTTTTACACAAAAACACTGGCTCATTCAAAAGTAAGCCACGCTGTGGACGACCATTAAAATTGGATCATCGTGTAAGGAGAACCATCATTAGACGAATAAATGCATAGTCTAGATTGACTGCGCGGTCAATAGCAAATGAGCTTCAAAAAACAGTGGCGATTACTGTACATCCCGAAACCATTCGTAAGTGTCTCCGAGGTGAAGGTTTACACTCCAGAATTCCAAGAGAGGAACCTATCATACACGCTGTTAATCAGACCAAACGATTGAAGTTCGCGAAGAGACACCATCGAGTCCACGAGAGCACCTCCAGATTTTGGCAGAGGGCAATATTCATTGTCGAAAGCAAATTTAACCTGGCAACGATTCAACGGGCAAAGTGTGACGAAAACAAATGAAGCTCTCGAAATAAAAAACTTATAAACACAAAAATGAATCGGCTTGTGTAGCTTGCTATTTTAAGGAGTCTCCTTACTAGGATTAATGATCTGGGGTATCCACAAATTGTATGTTTTAACAGGTCAACGACCAACTCCGGACTCTATCCCAATTCCCAGTCTTAACCCAATTGAACAGCTGTGGGATGAATTGAGGAGGAGACTGTCCAAACGTTCAATTCGTAACAAGACGGATTTAAAAACAACTTTGGCTGAAGAACCGCAACTGATTTTGTGAGACGTAATAGAAAAAATTGTAAACTTCATGCTGGCGTGATTATCTGGGGTCATAGACGCAAAAAGAGGACCAGCTCAGTGTTAACATTAATAAATGTACGAGCCGTATGTAGACTTTTGTTGTAAGCGCCGCGGTTTTAATATAATCTTGACTTTTATTTTGTTTTACGCAGATAATGCACTTTTTATTAGTTTTTATTATGTATAATATTGAAATACATATAGTTAACTAAACATGTTTACCACAAAAATTAGGCAATTTTTAGTTTACTTTGTCTGTTTGTCGACATTTGTCAGCCGTATGTAGACTTTTGTGGCTAAGTGTGGTATATCAATCATTATATGATTTGAACGTTGCGGCAGCATTCCCTTGTCGCTTTGGATGATGGTTAGCTAAGGTTATTGTCTTGGTCTATGCTTTCCTGTATGCATTTAAATAGAAATAACAACGTTTTGGAAGTGGTGGATACCCAGGTAGCAGATTGAAGTCACAAAAACGTCGATATCTAGTCACTGATTACGTCGATTGTACCAATGCTGCGACGTCTTTAAAACGCGAATAAGACATCATAATGTCACAGACCGTCGACGTCATTTCCGGACGTCGTATAAACGTAAGTTTACGACGTCGTATAAACGTCGTTTGCCATTTATGAATGACGTTGTGGTGATGTTCTTAATAAGAACAGGTGCATATTGAACGTAGCACACAGTGCAATACGGCGTTACAGAGTTTTTTGTAGTAAACACAATGGTACAATTGGGAAATAAAGAAGTTTGTAATATGTAGTTTTTTTTGTGCCAATGTATTTACTACAAAAGATTCAGTAATGTTGTATTGGACTTTGTTATGTTCACTGTGCGCTCGGACGAGAATCATTCTCTTTGGTGTGCAAATCTTTGCTATTGGTCACATAGGTATATAAGGTGGGCAAATCAAACAAAAATTATATGATGACTAATTTATTACACATATAGCTATAGCAAACCATCTTACCTTAATATCTTGCCAATTATGGACTTACATTCGTATAATATAATATACAGTGAATGGATTAAAGGAAAAGAAACATAAACTGTATTTTCGCAAGAAAGTTCAAATGGTAATACCCATGCATTTAGCTCTAACATTTTCAGCAATAAAACAATAAATTGTACTACTTTCAAAACAGAATACGAAAAGTAAGGTTAAAAACTGTACTCTTTGCAAAAGACATAGTTAAAAAGAATAAATCACCTACTCTTGGTTACGATTTCCTTTTTTTCAACAATTACACAAAGCAGATACTTTACACGATGGCAAACGATGAGAAACGGTAAAATAGCACATTGCCTTGAACACCCATCTAGAACTGTCTAGAACCACGTCCTTTGCGAGAATCAACGGGAATATGGTGGGAATTTGAGCGCGCTATTCAAAGGCTTTGGATATAAAATCATAAAATTACATAGTAGGTACTTACATTTTTTTAAATTAAGTTATAGGTTTTTATAGGTATAAAGAAAATATGTAAAGAAAATATGTAGGTATAAAAAGAAAAAAGGTAATTAGGTGCAAATTAGTCTGTATAATAAGATGGATATATGGTTTATGTTTCAATTTTAAATCAAATAGACTGATTATAAATATTTATAAAAATAAATAGGTGATTTAGTGATGGACCTAGTTAACATAGTTCATTTTGTTAACAACAAATAGGAATAACGTCGAATTCACGTCTTTTCGCCGTCAACTAAAGACGTATTTATTTAGTCATTAAAATGACGTTCATTTTTGGTCGATAATAGGTGTATCGACGTCGTCATCCATTTTTCTCCAAATATTCACGTCATTTTCACGTCAGTCTGCTAGCTGGGTAAATACCGAACTAACAATGTAAAGCAGTAATACGATTTTTATCTTCAGACATTAGTTTTGTTACTTTTTGGATATATTTGCTATATATTGGCACAATATAGTGAAATTCTTGTCAACATTTAAGTGATTTAAATTATTAAAATAATTATTAAAGAAGCTTTCCTCAGTCGATATTAAAAAATCCGAAAATCTTTATATACTCCGAAATTACTGTTTTATTTGTATCTTGTAAAATTAAAATAAAATATTTATGTAAACAACAATGTTCTTTTATGCTCCTTATGTACCTATTCATTTTAACGCATTTCATAAAACTAGCAATCAAAGCTTATTTACTAGATAATTATGTTTTCAACAAATTTCCATTCTAAGCGACATTCGCTTCTGAAGACTGTTCTTAAAAAATGTGAATCTTGAATTTTTCAAAAAGAATCAAGAAGATATACTTTTATCAGTGTCACAGGAAATTATAAAAAAATGCAGTTTTTGTTTTATTTTACGTAATTGGGAGCTTGAATGTTTTGATGGATTGACTTTTAAGTATCAATCAGGTTTTTTTTCTCCAAACAATTAGTTTTTTGGATTTTGTTGAAACAGTTATTCCAAATCAAATATTGGAACACTATTATCTATAACCCATGTGTTTCTGTAAACAAATAACGCATTATATGCAATGATGATCTTTTAAATTGCCAATAACTTTTTATCTGACACTTTATTGCAGATTTAGTGGGCTTACCTACAAGTACGGTCGCGGTTACATAAAAGCGACCACTAATTTGACATTTTGTGTTATCTTCATAAATTTTGGTAAATCAGGCTTTTAAAATGTTATACATATATATTGTCAGCGACAGTAAAAATTAAATAATATGATAATAAAACGTCAAAGTGACAAATATTATTACAACAACTTTAATGTAAAATCAATCATGTTACTACGAAAATAATGACAAATCTTTATTAAAATTAATACTTTGAAACTCCGCCGTTGTTCTCGATAACGTAGTTTAGTCTTCTAGGTAAGGAAGCTACCAAATTACGGACATACTCTGGAGTAAAACTGTTCCATACCTCTTGAATTGTATTCTATAAATGTTCAGCATTTTGTGTATAAAAACTATTTCCTTTATTAATTGTCTTCAACACAAACCCCAAATATTCTCTATAGAGTTAAGGTCAGCACTACGCGTTGGCCAGGGCAGCACTGCTACGTTGTGTCGTTGCAGCCATTCTGTTACTGTTTGGGCGGTATGAACTCGACAATTATCTTGCTGGAACACAAAGTTATTTTCAGGAAACATGCCGTTGACTGATGGTAGCATGATGTTCTCTAGAATGTCTTGTATATATTAATGCATTGAACCTGTTTTGAACATGTGTGCAGACACCAAGACCGTTGGCACTCATCCACCCCCAAACATTAACAGAAAAACGGCCACTTTTTCTAACATTATGGATGTATAGTTCCTCAAAACGAGTGTTTGGTGGTCTATATACTCTAACGTGACCGTTGTAATAAGATTGAAAGACTTTCTCATCCGTGAAAACTACGTTCTGCCAAAAATTTGCGTCGTGCATATAATATTGTAACGCAAACCCGATTCTCTCTGCTCTATTACCTTGCGTTAAAAAAGGCTTTTGCACTGCAACACGACTTCTAATGTTACATGTAGTTTTTATACGACGCCGTGCCGTTCTAATAGACCCTCGAAAATTTGTCGCACGTCGTGCTTCCACAGCAGCTTCAAAGTTTATCAGATCATCTTCTTCCTCTGTTGAAACTTTTTGCTGACCAGTCCCCACCTTTCTTTCTAATGAACGTCTCTGATTCCATCGGTCATTTATATAATGAAAAGTGCTTTTTGCCACTTGAAATCGTTCGGCTACCCTTTTCTCTGACCAACCATCTTTCAAAAGGGTCACTATACTACTTTTTTGTGCAATATTTAAGTGAGGCATTATGACTTTGTAAGTAATGACACTAATGACAATTTAAATACTATTTGACTTTTTTCATTATTAAGTGACCTGCTGTTTACAATAGCAAAAAGTGCCGGTCGCTTTTACACAGTTCTAAATTTTGCCGTGTAAGTAGTGTAGAGTTGATGGTAAATAGTTTTTAGTAAAAATTCTCGTGTACATTTTACACTATAATACACTCTACATATCATTTTACTCTATATTATTTGGTTACGAATTAAAAGAATTAAAGAATAAGGATAGAAAATACTAGAGTGAAAATATTCACTCTAGCGAGTTGCGTTACCATTAGGTGTGCGAAGCTATCTGTGCGACCAACTGAACATTGTACATCAGTTCTAACATTATTTATTGTACTATATTGTTGGTCTGCTCGATTACCCACTAGCATCAGCTGTGCTAGTCTATTACAGTTTATTCGTTAGTTTTATTGCATGTGTTGCAAGTGCACGTCTTTAATCCAATTTGTGATAAAAGGTAAGTGAAATAAGTACTTCAGTAGGTACATATGCATATTTAGTAATGATTTGTCGACCAGTCAGCAAATAAAAATGATCTATCATATCTCGTTAATTGATACAAGTCGAAACCGATATCCGTTAGTGCTTTCCGAGACTTCTTTGTAAAAAATGTGATGTAAAATACATTTTACACAGCTTTTCATGTTTTGAATAGTTAAGTCAGCGTTTGCGGGGCTATGCAACAAGTTACAAACATTAAATGCCTTTATTATAATATTGTATATACCGTAGTCAACATATACAGAATCCACATTGTAGGTATATTTGCTATGTTAAAAAAATAAATTAATTGCTATTCCGTTTTTTTTTATTTGTATACA
>SMLS01069045.1:0-31368 GCA_004785975.1 Popillia japonica
TGGAATAACAAAGAACAATTCCAAATCCAGCTCTTGTTTGCGTCCAACGCGAAACAATTACAGCGATAACAGACGGCTTAAGTGGTTTTGATTACGGTAAATATTTACCATAGGCGCGCCCTAAGTTAATTTCGGTTTTCCCAAAACGCCAAAGTATTGTGGGAAAAAGCCACCTGATAATACAGAACGCTGCGCTCGCGTTATATTGGTCCACACAGCGCTGGAAGAGAAACAGGCGACGACGACATTAGAAAAGGGAGAACGTCACGGTTATTTCGGAAAAACAAAATGGTGAGAGCACAAAACGGAGGCAGAAATCTGCGGTAATATGAGAAAAGTTGCACTTTCCGCAGGATTATAACTAATACGACGGGAAAATCGGAAGGGGCGAACCCTAGAATGCCGGCTAAAGGGCTCCCATTTTACAACTTATAATGTTGGGTGTGATTCGCGTCATGAGAGCGGCACCCCTCTATTTCAGTAGCTGGGAAGCGTGAAAGTCCTCGTCGGTGTTCTTCCGTTTCTTTTATTGTTTGACGTTGAAGGAAAAAGTTTAACAACCGTTTAAGCAGGCAAAAAATATTCATAGCGCCACTAACAGGTCGTGCTCTCTTTGTTTTATACTTTTTTTCCGTAAACTTTTTTTATATGAAGTAGAAGGGAAAAAAGTAATTTTTCCTCGTTCCGGGTGATACGCTTTTATGGCGGGGGAATAAAAAACGGCAGCGCCGACGTTACGATTTCTGTATTTACTCTTAAAGAGCGCGAAATTTATTTATGTTTTATCTTTTATTAGGACTAATAATGTAAGGTTTATGCAGGATACGTGAATGCCATAAAGCTTACAATGGGATTAGCGAGGAATATCCATTTATTTTTTCGGGGAAGTAGCTGCAAATTGATCGTTAGAAAGGATAGGTTTGAAGCCTTTTTGGATCATTTAAGGTTTTATGTAAATAGTGGCAACTCTGGTATTACTATTTTGCAAATTAGACTATCCTTGGAGTTTGAATTAAGTAGACTACATAATCTAGCAGAAAGAAATTGGCAGGAGATCTCAATTCTAATGCTTTTATAGAATGTCTTGCAGCAGTACTCTATTGTTTGGCCTTTTCTTTGGAGACAATTTCCACATTAGCTTGCGTAGCAGGCATTGATAAAATTGGACTACCGAATGGTGCCAGCACATCGACCATCCTAGAAATATGAGTTGTTGGATCTCTGACCAATGAACGCTTTCCAATTGAGTAGTAGGCAAAAATTTTCTTCTTTATCTACATGACCTCAGATCTTTAAAGCTTAAGATGCGCAAATTGTTTCGAGTACTGCTAGATGTTCTTCTAAGGACACCTCAGTCAATGCTCTGTCTAAAAAATCAGATGTGCCGTACCACTGGATTCCTTATAAAACCATTCTTCTGATTCCCCATGGCTAAGGTTTTCCTCAGACTGCAGTTACACCATGATCGACTATTATAGATATTTTTCATTCACTGTGTTTTGGCAATGCTCCACATATGGAAAATGTGTGGGGATGGATGGATTTAGTTTGCGCTTTTGAAAGCTACAGATTTTGGCAAGGAATTTCTACTGACGTATTCTGAGGAACTGAGACATGGAGAATCAGGAATAAGCCAACATGTTTCAGTATCAAGTCTTTCTCAGACTGATATGGAAAATCATTACTGTGATAAAACAGTTTCATTCTCTTTGTTGTATCAATGACAGCATAACAGGAAATAAAGAACATGAAACCAACCAAAATTGATTTTGCCGCCTTAGTGAAGTAAAAATTTTACCACACACCTGTATTTTTATCGCTATTTTAATTTTTGTTATCGCAAAATCATGATAAAAGATTCACTTTCAACAGTCGAGTTGTCAAAACTATACCTATACAGTGAACGTAGATAATGCCTGTAAACTAAAAGTTGGGACATCCTGTAGATGTAAAACTATACTTAGGTACTAGTAATCACACAACCAATAGCTGGCCACAGCCATAATTGTTAAAATGCGACTGCAATCTGTCAAAATAATTAAAAACAAATTTCCATGAGACTGAAGAATCTACTAATCAACGTACCAAAAAAGATGGAACCAAATTCATAGTCGAATGTCCATCTCATGCTAAAGATTACAACCGCCATCTGGGTTGACTAATGAACACTTTCCAATTGAGTAGTAGGCAAAAATTTTCTTCTTTATCTACATGACCTCAGATCTTTATAGCTTAAGATGTGCAAATTGTTTTCAGTACAAATACATGTTCTTCTAAAGACACCTCAGTCAATGCTCTGTCTAAAAAATCATATACGCCATACCACTGGATTTGTTATAAAACCATTCTTCTGATTCTCCATGGCTAAGGTTTTCCTCAGACTGCAGTTACACCATGATCGACTATTATAGATATTTTTGATTCACTGTGTTTTGGAAATGCTCCACATATTGGGAAAATACCTAATATTAGACGCGGGGGATGGATTTAGTTTGGGCTTTGGAACGGGGCATATCGCGGCAAAGAATTTCTGCTGGCGTATTCTGAGGAATTTAGCCATGGAGAATCAGGAATAAACCAACATGTTTCAGTATCAAGTCTACCTCAGACTGATATGGAAAATCATTACTGTGATAAAACAGTTTCATTCTCTGAGTTGTATGAACGACGGCATAACAGGAAGTAAACAATATGAAACCAACCAAAATATCTTACCCTTTTAGGGTATTTCTCGTAAGAAGCTGTACAAATTGTCCTCTGTAAGTCAAAAAAAAGTCATTGACCATCTGTGAACAATCCTAGTACACGACCTTGCTGAGTTTCAATGCTATGAACGAATAACTTGGCCTTAGTCTGAAGCAAAGAGAGAATTCGCTTGAAACACTTGCAAATCCCAATGTTAAAGAAGGAAGAAACGTCCCAAATCTATGGAGAACCTGGTGATTGAGTTCCTCGTGTAACAATGGGCTCATCCATTAGACGCCATTAGAGAAATCGATTAGTTACCAATGGGTTGGTAGCATTGATATCAATTCATCGGTAACTACTAGCTCCTTATAGTTACCAAACTGAGAGAACAGGAACACTTTGAAGTATGTTTGGCACTAGACCACCACTTCTGCTAACGTAGTTATCATAAATTTTATGCTAGGAACAAGAAAATAGCTATACAGCTACTTACTGTCAATGACAATGATTACATTAAAGAATTTCAATTTTGAACAGTTTATTATTTCTGAATCTTTTTATAATAAGTAGTTAAAGCTGTCAAATTTTTGGTAACTATTATAGACCATTTGGTTTGGTACCTGCTAAGAATATTTTTACCACCATAACGTTCATATTAGCATTTTTTCATTATCAGGATGCAAGAGAATGACAAATGTCATTGTTAGTTGTCAATATTTAGTCAATTTAGTGAAACTAAAGATGGGCGGGATCCTGTCCGGTTTAACGGACAGTCTTTTCGACGTATGTGAAGATGCCAGTATGGTCACCGGCTCTGCCAGTGAGACCTTTGCATCCACTGCATTTTAACCTGTAGGCACGTAGGGCAGCTTCTGACCACAACGCCAGGTGTAGCGGAGAGAAACCAAGTATGGCCTCCATGGCCGCCGTCGGCGTCGAGGACATGGCCCGTGAGTCGTCCAATGTTAAATCTGAACGCACTAGCTTGGGGTTGTCTAGTATGACAAGTATCAAGAATATTTTCTGCGATAATTGGAATAATTTCAAACTGCTTTAAGAGCTTGAACTGTCAAAAGTGTACCCACAGCTGTTCTTGTTGTTATGTTTACAGTTGCCAAAAGTATTTTAACCCATTCCTTTTTAGTAGATATCCTGGCCTTACCTAATCAGAACATTACTTCATCAGCAATTTGACGTCGTAAGAGTTTTGCATATCGACCTCTAGTGGCAGAATATTTACCAAATCTGAGGAATACCAACGAATATCTGAAATCTCATGCTAAGAAAGGAAGCCAACCGTTACCAATGACTTGGCAGCATTCTAATGTTATGGATCACAGTTTAAATTTTGACCAATCATACTAGAATGTGTTACCAATTAATTGGTATTGTTAGTTATATTCTGGCCATACCTAATAACAACATAACCCAAACCGTAAGCTTCTTGCCTATGGAAGGGGGCTTCTGTGATGCCAGATGTTGGAGAATGGTTGAGAGATCTCGTCAAAGTCCATGGAATATGGGCAGGATAAACTTGGAATTCCTAGGAATTTAGGATTTTATTGGCATTAACTGAAGACACAATTTGGACACCTATCGAAGAGAAGAGTTTGTGTGTTGATAGCTTGTAGGTTCATAGATTGATTGAAACTGGTCGGAAGATGACCTAAATATTTTCTGGGAGGGGAGGGGGGGGTGGAGACGGGAGTGGGCGCGCAAAAACCTGTCTAGCCAATACGGGAGCAGAATAGTCTTCCATATCTGTTTGCCACCCTCTATAACAAGACATTTTCCAATAAAACAGAAGACACCTCATGCCACTACTTCCATTGCCCATAACACTAGTCTTGGCAATAAGTAACACGTTCATCCTTCTTCTTCTTTGCTCAACCTGCCAGCTTAAATAAATTAGTAACACCTTTTGACTAAACAAAAAATTGGGAATAATACAATCTGTTCCGCATAAAATAAGTCATTCAACATTAATTTTGGCGCAAAAAGCATTTATATTAATGTATGACAACCAATAGTCGTAGAATTTGCCAAACTAGAAAAGAAAAAAAAACAAAAACGAATCTGGAAACAAACACCTCACAACCAGAATACTGCTTTATTTATAGCACACTCAATCTTCGGAGAAGTAAATCCGTCCCAATATATCCATCTCCTCCTTCATCCGCGCTATCCTCCACCACCTCTTCATACAAAAAAAAAATCCAACGAGATTCGTTGTCGCAGGTAATTTATCGCACCCTGTTGTTTCTTTATTTTGCAGTTTTGACGTGAGAGGGCGGCAGTTCAACCAAGCGAAGCTGTGGTCATCGCCTACGGTGTTCGGACCGAGGGCGTTCTTCAGGGCAACGACGTTGCCCGCTACCCTTTCCATCGACAATATACACATCTCGGACGAGGGTATCTACAGGTGTAGGGTGGATTTTAAGAATTCACCGACGAGGAACAGCAAAGTTAATTTCACAGTTATAGGTGAGTGATATTAGAGTTGATAAGGTTAGTTTAGTTCTTAGGACGGTTAGAGACAGATTTATTTCGGTCTTCTATGAATTATTTGTAGCAGTATGTAATTTTTTTTAAGTCGTTTAAGAGAAACGGGTGTATCCCTCCTCATCAGTGACCCAGAAACAGACAGCTACCTTCACGCTTAGCTACTCTAAATAGTACCATCCCCCCTCAACCCCCGTATGTCTCCACGAAACGCTAATTAGCGTCGAGTGATCAAGGAACGCGTTCTCCACGTGTGCGAGGGAGGAGGGGGTACGGATTTAATTTAAATGTAAAACACGTCGACATCGTTATTTTTGGAAAGCGCCCTCTAGGGTGAAGCTGCGCGATACTAGGAAAATCCAATCTGCTCATCCGGAGAGACTTATTTTACTCATGCTTACGCCCTGCTTTCTGCTTCGTCCTCTTGCCGCTTGCCGTCGTATGTACTTTGTCTCGCTCCTTTTACCTGGTGTAAAACATGACGTTGCAGCAGAACGTGCGGAAGAGAATCAATTTACTCGTCTTCTCCAACCTAGACTGAACCTAATTATCCTTTTCTGACATACGATGCTCGCGATACTTGCGACTCTCCGTCTTGTTCGCGGCGTAAATAGTTATTTTAAGTATGTATTCGCTTTATTCTGCGAAAGGCGTCGTTACATAACGTGAGTTATTCGCTTTAGGTATCTCATGAGATCATATTGAATTTTGCTAGAATAAGCGGAGATGGTGGAAAATAAGATCAACGTATTTAGTTATAAGTGACGTTTCGTTACTACTAATTCACCTTCAGGGGAGTTTCATCGCTGGATTTCTATTTTGGAAATTTACAACATGAATTTTTGTTTAACTGATTATGGAAATTTGTGTCAACTTGATTACGAATACATCAAGCTACTACAATTCGCTTAATTGAATCTAAAATGAAAGCCAGTTAATAATTAGGGCTACTATGCTGTGTGGCTGCTAAACAAACGCTTTATCAACGTAAATTTCTTTATTATACACTGGCGTCCAATTTTAAATTATTACAGCTCTGTACTAATTTGATTCCAGTTAATTAACTGGATGCCGTGGAAATTAGAATGTATCATCATTGTATAGCGCTTGAAATGATGAAATTATAAATTATAAATTCCAAACGATCTCTTGATAGTGCTTTTCCACCTGCTAAACCCCAAAGAACGCCCGCAGGTTATTTATTGTAAAAGTACACGAAGAAGTACACATTTTGGTTTATTTTAGTAAAAAAATAGTAATTCTTAACAAAGTTATGAACTCTTAGGGTGGCAAAATGTTCAACAGCTTCTTCAGATTTAAGTAACTCTGACCCAGGACATAGTCTCGTTCGGCTTTTCGGGTATCGCTTTTGGTTTGACTTTGTCTAAAAGCAAATTTTCAAATGTAACGACAACTGAGTCAGATGATGGTGGATTATTGATAGTAAGATCTTTTGCAGCTAAGAAGGTTTTCACTGATGCTGTACCGCGTATAGCAAAATTTTCTGGAAGGCGGACGTTTTGGGTTGGTAATGGAAAAACAGTGGGATTTTCTTTGAAGAAGGATGCTGTCGTTGGGAATGGCACTTAGTGTATATTTGAGAGACAGAAGGCCTTCACCTGATGATGATTGTGACAGACGTTCTTCTATAAGTTGTCCTGTACTTACATTATTACTAGCGAGATAATCTCGGCGGGTTAATCTAAACCCCCACTTTTCCATTATTCTCACACACGTTGCCAGTTTGTTTTCTTCTGTAGGTGATATTAGACACGTTGGACGTCCACACTTCTTACTAATTTTTCTTCATGTTCCTCTGATATTTGTATATTTATAAAGTTGGATACGGAATGTTGTAAGTTTTGCTAACTCTGTATATCGTTGTTAAACCACTCTTCACTTCATTTATAGCTGTTCTTATGGATTCTTTCTTATACTTTCTTGAGGTCTCAAGATTCTTCCGAATGTAATTTCGCACCATGATGTTTCTGCAGATGGGGTAAATATATGTCATATTACAATAACCCTCGCTTAGCCCCAAATTGCACTTTGCGTGGGGCAATTGTACTATATCAGACAAAAATTTAACATGTGTAATTACATAAATATCTAATAAAATCTTTACCAATTTATTTACCCTATAAAGTAGGTAAGTTTCTATGTAAGAAAGAACGTTATGGATAATGTAATACAGTTCACACCGGTGAATGGAAGGATTGCTACATTGAGATTGAAAATAAAATATTATTACATCACATTTCTCAACATATATGCATCTACAGCAGTTGCAGAACAAACTGAAAAAGACAATTTTAATGAAAATTTAAGCAAAGTATGTGAAGGACTGACAAGGAAAGTTGGAATTGTAATACTGGTCGATGCAAATGTTCAAATAGGAAAGGAACCATACTTGAAGGAAGTAATAGGAAACGGAAGAGGAACAATACATAACGAAACGCATGACAATGGGCACAGATTA
Source organism: Popillia japonica (assembly GCA_004785975.1). Taxonomy (NCBI): domain Eukaryota; kingdom Metazoa; phylum Arthropoda; class Insecta; order Coleoptera; family Scarabaeidae; genus Popillia; species Popillia japonica. The sequence continues at coordinate 7,670 of SMLS01069045.1, forward strand.
AGTCAACTAGCAAGATCACTCAACAAGATCTTATCAACAAAATTTCAACATCCAATAAAACACAAGGTTACGTGGAGACACCCGCCAGGAGCAAGTGAAAATCAAATCTACCACATAATCGCAACAGGGGAAATAAGCAGAAGGACAATAGACTCTAGAACATATAGAGGAGCACAGGCTGAAACAGACCATTACTTAGTAATAGCAACAATAAGAAGCTTAGAAAGGAAGAACCAACATAGGAAAAAGGAAAACAGGAAAAGATGGCACGTGGAATTGCTGAAAAATCAAGAAAGAGAAAGATGGAAGACGAAAGCTCAAAAGTTGTTCGGGATCAAGTATGTAATGATCTCTCAGGAAGTAGAAGAGGTGTGGCAAGAAATAAAGACGAATATTACAAAAACAGCTGAAGAGATTTTAGTCAGAACAACGAAAGTATTGGTTCGATCAGGAATGCGAAGAAGTAAGAATGCAGAAATAATTAACAGGAGTTGAATGGATCAATACAAGGCAACAACAAAAAAGAATGGAGAATGAGATAAAGTGGAACATCGCAAATATCATATATAAGAAGAAGAAGAATGATAAATTTAAAGCTAGAAGATATAAAACAACAAAGTCACAGTTATAAAATAAAGGAATTCTTCCGAAATATAAAACTACAATATAATACAGGAATACATAAACGAGAGCAATAATAGATAAAAATTGAAAAATGGCGCTAATAAAATAGAAGAGATTTGTATGGAACACTACAAAGAAATATCACATACACAAGAAAATAAGGAATTACAACATCCAGTTGAGCAGCTATTACAAAACGATAACCAAGAAGAGGAGAGTCCCAGTGATGAGGAAATACTAGAAGAAATAAAAAAATTGAGAAATGGTAAAACCCCAGGATAGGACGAAATAGAAGCAGCGTTGCCAACATATGGAGAACAGCAATTACAAGCATGAATATGTCACCTGATAAAACTCATATGTACATAAAACAAGATACCCGAAGACTGGCATACCGGAATAATTACACCCATACATAGAGAGGGAGACAAGAAGAAATGTGTAAACTACAGCCCGATAACTTTACTTATTGGAATACGTTGAGGGAATTCTAGGAGACTACCAGAATGGTTTTAGACCAGGAAGATCCACGATTAACGCCATACACACGTTGGAATAGATTTTTCAAAAGAGATGAGAACCTGGCAAAGAAGCACACACAAGATTCATAGATTTCAAAAGTTCTTTCGATGCGCTTAACTGGAAGGAAATGTTGAAGGAGAAACTAAGAACAATCTTAGAAGTGAGTTTGAAGCATACAAAGCCCAAAGTGAGATTCCAGGGAACAACAACAGATACATTTGAGATATATAAAGGGGTGAAACGAGGTGACCCAATATCGCCAACATTGGAGAGAGTTGTAAGAAGAACAAAACTAGACAAGAAAAATATTATGACCTATCAGATACAACTAATAGCATACGCAGACGATGTTGCAATACCATCAAATACAAGAGATGCTCTGATAAGAGCCGTAGAAGATCTAGATGCGGAAGCACAAAAATTTGGTAAATGATTGAGAGATGATGAGTTTTGTACATGATTTTGACTTTCTCTGAGAAGGCAGACATGCCGTGTTCAAAATGTTTTACTGCAGTAGTACACATTTTAAGAATGCTTATATGTTACTTTAAGCCATAGGCCTTCTTGTTCTTCTTCTCACAAATTAGAGACACCTTATTGTCCACACGAGCTTGATGCTCATTGCACCGACCCCATCAAATCTCTCGCTTCCACTCAGGCATCTTAGTTTCCTCTATGAAGCCCAGTATCTTGCCCAGTGGGAGCTTCACAACCTTCTAGGGCTGAAGTAAGTCTTCTCCGAAATATTTCTGCCTGAGTTCCTTCAGTACCAAACACAAGCGGATTACATGTAGACTCGTTTCCTCCTGCACCTCGCCTTTCCTGCACCACAGGTCGCTTACTCGACCTGTGTTGTATAGATGCTTCTTCAGGGGACAATGGCTGGTCACCAGCCCAGTAATAATCTTAATTTCCTTTTTACTTTGTCCAAGTATATTATCAGACAACATAACATCCCCATCCCCTATTTGTGCTTTAGTATGGAGTTGACCTACAGTCGATCTCCATTTCTTAACCTTCTCTTTGTCCTACCACGACCAGATCTCCCTCCTAGCGAAATCCTTCGTTATACCGCTTGCGAGTTCCGATCCTATAAAGTGTCTCTCGGAGCCCTTCCTGCCTAGTTCGTCAGCTATTGTATTCCTCTTAATATCCTCATATCCTGGCACCAAATCAAGGAGACCTTGTTATCCTGTACCAGAATATTAAGGGATCGTTTACATTCCTTAACTAGTTTCGACCTAGTGATAGGATTCACAATTGCTCTCATAGCAGCCTGGCTATCAGTCATTACATTTATTTTCCTATTATTGCAGCCTGCCTTTGCAATAATTCCTGTACAGGTTGCAAGGGCAAATACCTCTGTCTGGAAGACTGTGATATGATTACTCAGGATTAGCGATATTCTTCGTTTAAGGTTAGGCCCGCAAACGCTGGTTCCTGTGTCCTGACTGGATTCAGATGCGTTTGTGCACCATTCGTTAAGAGCAGTGAGTCCCTCCGTGCGTGGTCTCTGTTCGATATGAAGATTTTCACCTTTTCAGTGAAGATAATTTTAGGTGCCATACTGTGCGTCAGTATTCGTTACAGAGGCTCGTCCAGTATCATTCCAGTAGTGTGGGTGTGCCCTCCAGCCTTCAGTCTGAGGATCGCCGCCATAGCCTCCGCTTTGATAAAAAGTTCCAGAGTGCAGAGACACAATGGTCTCCATGAAAGCAATTTCTGTACTTTTCATTGTCCCAGTGGTTCCTGGCAGTGCTCTTCTTCTTCTATGCCTTCACACCAGACTACTGCTCCATATTTCAACGTCGGCCTCACCACAACAGTATAAACCCAATGTATCACTCTCGACTTTAACCCCCCAGTTTTACCTACAACTCTTCTGCAGCGCCAGAAAAGTTGCTTAGCCCTGCTTGTTAAATTAGCTAAGTGTTTACTCCAATTCAGTTTTGCATCAAAAGTGACGCCCAGATATTTAAGTTCTTTGGCTAATGCAACTCTTGTCGAAAGAGTTTAATCTTGCCTAGGTGGTTGAGTTTTCTTATGTTGGCGAAGGCAACCAACTTGGTTTTTAGTGGATTAACTGAGAGTCCTTGTACAAGGCACCATTCCTTGGCCATTGGCCTTATTGGCTAGTTACCTCAATAGTTGGTCTGTATGGTAACCAAAGGAAACGTAAATGGAGACGTTATGAAGTCATTTTGAGCTACAAGTTAAGCTATGTCAAAGAGGTAATTATGACCGACCTGCTAAGTCCTAGAATGATAGTGTAGGACAGATTTGTATGTCTCCCTCATACAAATCGATAGTACTACTTCAGAATTAACAACCAAAATTAGAAAATCTTTGATACAAAGTTAATTCAGAATTCAGCAGGAAGTAGCAACACATGCTGCTTATCTGAACTGCATTTGTAGATCGAAATAAAGACATTATTATTATTATTATTATTATTATTATTATTCAAAAAAAAAAAAAATTATTATTATTATTATTATTATTAATTGTTCCATTAATTTATTAATAAATGTAAATATATTCAGTCGATATTCGTATGAAAAAACACATTAGCGGCAACAGTTTTCCATACATACATATCTAGGGGCAAAAATTCCATATCGTTCCACACTTTATTTAACAAACACCATATTGCGACAGTTTCCTAAACTTCCAGCCGGCAAATTCCCAAAATCGCCGATAATATACATCAAGCCCGATACTTTCCCCGGCACTTCGCGTAAATGCTGTCATATCTTCAGCTGTCGGAATAGTTATTGGCCTGAAATCGTCCCGGGCGTTATGCTATCCGCTCGATTCGTCCGTCCTATTTTATCCGAGAAAGTAGCTTTGCGCTACAACAAACGTAATATCAATGTAGCGAAGAACAAATCGTCATTATTAGAAGTTTCTTTCCTCGCAGGAACTCGGAACGTTTTCGTACAATTTTCCCCGGTTACATAAACAATGACAAGCTAGAACGGGAACTGACAGCTAATGCTCTCTCGCCGAGTTGACTAAAAGTAAAACGAGAAGACCTCTACCGCTGGCTACGCTGGTGGAAATCGTAAAGTAAATATTTTGCTCCGCCAACGTAAACGTTTGTCATGTTTATTTTCGTCATACTTTATTTTCGTTTCACATGAAAACTAATACGACGATAATAATTCTCCCTTCCGTTTATTCGACTGGACCTTTTTTACTCGTTGAGGTTTGAAACTTTATTGTGAGGATCAAGTCGACTATGAAGGGACTATATTATTTTATGTGATATATTCCAGTTTCTGGCGGTAGTTGAGGCCAAGAAACGCGGGCTGAATTTTCACAAGGGATGTGGGTACCATATTTTGAGTAGTTAGCGCATTGCTTAATCTCCCGTGGAAAATTTGGTGACGGAAACAGTTTAGAAATTTAAACCAAAGTTTCCTTCATTCTTTAAACATTTTCACGTTCAATATTACACATCCTAACTCACGCCTAACACCACAGGAACAGTTTAAACCACCGAAATATTTACGAGGAAAGTAGCACCTGGCGGGACGTTCCATAAACCCCCGACACAGTTCGCAGCGTAGACGGAACGAGCTGCATTGCGGCATGCGAGTCGAGTTTCCTGAACGGAATAACCAATGCTGTTTTCCCCCATGGACGAGACCTACCTTCGCTGGTAGCGGCCTACTATTACCGCATCGTTGTTTTTAAGAGATTTCATCCAGGATTGCTCCTAAAGCATCCATCAACTGTTAAAAAAAAGGGGGAGGAAAAAGCTCTAGCTGAGCTTTTCGTGGTCATTAAGTCGGGTGTCAACGCCGGCTTTCATTTTTAAGCTGTCCTCGTCTAGCTAACCCCGTCGGATTTAATTAACCTCGAAACATGCGCCCGCGGTATCAACGAGAGATGTCGCTGAAGCTGCTGTCCTCCTTTCATGTACCCATCTCGCCCAAGTAAAAATTAGAGAGATCTAACGTTTTAAATTAATTAACTCGTTTATAAGAAGATGAGTGACGGATGCTAACGTTAGATTTAAGCCTATAAAGCAGATATTCAGATGCTTTGAATGATAAATATAATTGTATCTCTTGCAGGAGACGAATTATGCTGTTGTCGTCCAATTATCTCCCCATCAAATTTTTAAGCTTGGTCTTGACATTTACTTTTTTTATTCTGTTTGATCTCGAGGAGGATCCCTCAAAATTTAAGCTCTGCAATGGAATGAGATTATATTTATATACGGATGATTATTTTGCAAGAAAGTTCTTAAGCATTTACCTATGTCCTTGATATATCCTTCAGTAAAGTGGTATATGAGGCCAAGTCAATTTGGGGTAACCTTGCAACATCTGCACCATAAAGCTGGCACCGCACATGACAGCTAATATTGGCATCCTGTTTACGTTGACCCAATCTTCTTTTTTTCATATTTTTGGTTAAGTGCCAATGCATTAGGAATGATTGAATCAAAGCTAGGTATGCTTACGTCACAAACAGACACAAGATGGATAAAATTGTTGACATAAACTTTGGCGCTAAATTCTGCATCCACAGATTTTAATGAATTCTATCTGCGGCGAAAAATGATGAATTGTTGTGATAATTCCATGAGTTTTAGCAGAACTATCTGCAGAATAAATTCATATTTGGGCATAATAACTGACCGTCTCGTCGAACCGCTTCTAATACATGCCTAGCGATTGCGATTAGGTGCATACCGCCTGAGAAATAGTGAAAAATGAAAAAAAAATCAAAAAAACGTGGAAATTTCCAAAAAAATTCACTTTAAATGCAATTATCTCAGGAGCTAGAAAGATCATTTATATACCAAAATGATCCTCTCGGAAAGGCGGTTTTTTTGCTTAGTGAACCCTCGCGGTACGACCCATAGGAACAAAGTTGCGAATATCTTGGGAACCATAAGAGCTACGGAGATCATTTTTATACCAAAATGATCGTCTCGGAAAGGCGCTTCTTTTGGTTTGTGTCCCCCAGCGCTAAGGCCCCTAGGAACAGAGTTGCAAATATCTCCGAAACTATAAGAGCTAGAGAGCTCCGTTTTTTTTTTAAAGATTCGTCTCGTTGAGGAGCTTCTTTTTGCTGTGGAGCGCAATTCTGTAGTTCTTATAGTTTCCGAAATATTCAGTTTTTTCAAAACATCTCGAAAACTTAAACAGGTAACCCTATTATTTTACCTAACCAGAAGAAGCGAATTCTGCTTCTTTTGGTATATAATGTTCCTATACCTATCTCTTTTAATTTCCGAGTTATCTTGAGAAAATCAAAAAAAAATCAGAAAAAGCTGAATATCTTGAAAACTGTGCTACAAAGTTTCACTCTGCAGGAAAAAGATTCGTCTCAAAGAGTGTGATAATGATACTCGAACTATCTCTTTGAGTTTTGGAGCAGATGAGCGAAACTTTGACCGGCACCTTCCACGTGTGTCAATCTGCTGGATACTGAAGAAGAACATCGGCCGGGCTTTGGCCGTCATCTTACCCTATCTCGATATATTCAAGCTGTTTTTACAGAACCACGAAGTCCGTGTTTTGGAGACAAAAAGGTTAAGCCTAACCTTCGAGAAAACTGAAGACCAACCAGTTTTCTGGTCTGAGGCCAAAACTTCACATTTTCTTAGCCCAGTAAATGGAACATAACCGGAAAAACTTGTTTTGGTTGTTAATTTGTAAATCCATTAAATCGAAACGCATCACTATAAGCAATAATTGGTGTGGTAGTAAGAGAAATGGGTAACGAAATGGGAGTTTTCCGATAAAAATTGGGCCTAAACTGCCTTGGAAATCGTTAACAAGTTAGCAAAAAATATTATTTTCTATTGCTTCCATAAATATCTCCTGCACTGCCATTAAATTTCTGAGAACTTCCTTCATCCACTAGCACTTCAAAAGATTTTCTCACAACCAACAAGCCACAGCACAACAACCATTTTTTTCCTACATAACCATGAAACACAGTCCACATCAAAATAAATTCTTTGCGAAAAGAAAAAAAAAATAAAGACAGAAGCACTCGGACGGGTAATGAAGCGTTCATCGACGTCAAGTCGTCCAATTTTTCACAGTCATTAAAATATCATTAGGAAATTATGGCCTCCAATTAGGGGAAACGTTTTGCAGCCGTCCCTCCATCTTCAACCCTATACAAGACTTACCCTCCTGAGACTTACTCAACGGTGTAACTAATTTGAGTTATTAGAGAGAGGGTTTCGCTTTTAAAACGATAGGCCTCCCCAACGACAGTTAATTCTAGTCGATTAAGGAATGCTCGAAAAAATATTTGTTTTGAGATAATCGAGATCGCGGACGGCCTGGAAACTGAAGCGAAGATGAGCACTTATTTTTTTCGTCCCATCCACTCCACCCATCTCCTCCTATTTCGCTCCGGCTTTGTAGGAGGACGACGAATCTTGTCTAATTGATTGAGGGAGATCGGAAAAATAATGATTTCTGTGTAGGTCGTGTAACGAGAAGATTTCCTTGGAAAATTTATATTCTTAATACTACTTCCGAGGGCATTACGTTGGTTTTATATTGAATTTTACCTTATTTATTTGATTCTGGCAGATTTTTTGAATGCTTGCACAGATATGAAAGTAGAAGATTCGATGGTATTCTCTAATTATTTTCGTTCCAAATAAACGAGGCGCAATCTGTAGGATACGGTCATTATTGAGAGGCAATTTCGCATGAAATACGGTGGATTATTCTGATATAAGTCTGTGTATGTTTGTTATTAATATATTACAGCGTAAGATATCTAAGTTCCCTGCAACAATCTGATATTTACAGAAATCCTCGCACATAGTATTACAGCATAGGCAGAATAATATTTACACATCAGTACACATCCATATATTAAGCAGCTGAACAGAGGAACATGCTTTTGCTTTATTAGAGTTGGCAACGATACCGTCTCGAGATTAGATACAGTTACCGTGGAAACTGGGAGACTAAGAACTACTGCGGTGCATATCTCATTGCAACATGGATCTGTGTATTTTCATTCGCGGTTTCCAGTTCTAGTTTAGTTTGGGACTTGTGTAATAGTACTTCGTCTGGCTTTGAAGGTGTATTCTAAGTAGGAGATATTGTATCTAATATGCTGTCGCGTTCTAGAAAATGTCTCATGAATTCTGGTTTAAGTTTATTAATGTTACATTTTCATTTAGATTGCTACGCTCATAACACAGATATACGCAAGAAGTTTGCTCTAGTCTAAACTAGTTCTTGCAAGGTGACATCTAGGAATTTTGATGAAACTTTACTGACTGAAGGAGTACGTGAACGATGTCTGTGTGACTGGTATAAGTCGTACATACCCTGGATTCTGGACTAAAGTATGAAACATTTCACCCTGAGCAGATGGATAGGTAGATTATCTATTATCTGGAGACCTGGTCTACCTTTGTCTTTTTTATGAGACTCTTCCGCTCTAGTGAAGCCTTTATGTAGCTCGCCTTTTGTGGATACGATTTCCCAATACATTCTAGCACCAATCTCGCTAGTCCCTCTCTGCCCATAGAATTATCGTCAAACCAAGGTCACTCATACGTTTATTGAGGCTAAAGTATCCTATTGGTAGACCTATAATTAACTTGACACTTCTCGTGCCTTTGTTCAGAAGGTTTTCTGTGAATTTGGGCATGGATTCTTTAATAACTTCCTTAGCCTTGGGCCTTTTTCTTGAGCAACTTTCCCACTATTCTCGATTTTTTCTCCGCTGACCATTTTCCAATGGTTTTAACTATTTTTCTTTTCATGATTTCACACTATGGCATATGTAGGTCCAGTAAATGACTTGGACGTCCCTTCCTCATAACCTTTAATATGCTTGTGTTTTGGTACCCAAAGTATGGTTACCTTGTTGCGCTCTTCTAGTTCGCTTAGCAACTGCCTTTATCACAGCTCGATTGTTAGGGTTGGCTTCAGACACAGTGATGGATAGGAACTGCTTCTGCTTAAATAAGTTCGGTTCTTTTCCATAGACTTCAAACTGATTTAAGTTCGTGGTTTAAACCCAAGTATTCTGGATTTCTCACCTTTTGGCTTTGTCGGAAGAGCCGTCTTCTTCTAGTTCTAATGTTCTGGTTCTACACCTTTTATTGGAGCTATATTTTGGAACCATGATGTCTGTAGGTAGATAAGTTACCTCTTCGATTGGTTCTTCAATCAGATTCTGATGTATATGCATTTGTATCGATCATGGGGGCAGGTTCAGACTTCCATGGCGGCTGTTGGAACAGTTCTCATGGCTTCAGGAATGCACAAGCACTCTAGCCTTTTGTACATCGTTGATATGCCTTATTACTCCAGTTGTTGGGTCTTTGGCCACTGGACCACTGACCCATAGCTTATAATGCCTAATCATCATTGTATATAGCCACAGTTATCTTTGGGTTGAGTCCCTTGTTTTTTCTACATACTTTTCTGCATTTGCTGATGACCATTGATGCTTTGTTAATCTTTTGGATGTGTGCGCTTCAAGTAAATTTTTGGCCAAACGTATCCCCCAAGTATAGTAGGTATGTCGTCCGGATGTTGGCGCGTAACTACTTTTTGGCTTGACATTTCGCTGATCATGCACGCAACTTCTTCAGAAACTTTTCTAGGGACTATCTTTAGAAATCATGCTGTCAGCTTCTTCAGAAGTGTTTCTAAAGACAGTGATTAGAAAAACTTCTTAAGAATCTGACAGCATGGTCAGCGAAGCGTCAAGCCAAAATGCAATTACGCGACAACACCCGGAAGGCTTATCTACTATGGATTACGGTCGTGAGAGCCTACACTCAACAACCACTAAGTATTTTGCTTCTATGGTTTAAGACTTCGTAAATCTTTCGTTTTGGTAAAAGTAGCAATTTGTGTCTTCATGGCATTAATATATTTGTGGGTAGATCAATTGCTCACCGTATTTAGAGTTACACAGACTAGGGCCTCCATGAAAATTCTATCACCCTCTCTGGAGAAGCTATTTCCAAATAATTTTGAACAGAAATTTTCCCCAAATTTTTCGCTGTCGTGGGAACAGAATTTAACCTAGAATACTAGAATTCATTAATCACTAAACAACAAATATCTCTCCTTCAGTATCCTTAAATAATCTCCAACCTACCAATTCTTCCAAGACTTTCGCCAATAATCTCATGATATCTCTGCCCAATTTACTGCTATATTTCCTTCCTATTACGACTCCAATAAACTTCATCTAATTGCAACGGTCACCGTTACATTTCTCAAATATCCACGCAATATTATACGTTTTCTTCCGAAGAAATTTATTCTCCTTTGTTCAACGCTAACGTCGAAACCCTACTACATTCTGTCTCCAATTTGTGCGGTCCACAACATGTCCTTCCTATATTTCACGTCAAACTGATGCTCGCGAACAATTTTCCCGTGACTTATAAAACCTTAGAGTGGGCGGCTTGCCGTACACTTCAAACGTTTTGCACACACACACACACATGCAAACACACGCTTACAAAACCAACTCGCCAGCCCAGAGCGGGCAGGCAAAATAAAAGGAAAGGATGACGTTCGATTGGAGGGACCCGAAGACTGGAACTTAAGAGGGAAGAATGATGACAGTGGAAATTGCGGGGAATACGGGGGATCCGCTCGGTACGGACAGGGACCGCAAGGGAAATAGCCGATATACAAGAGTCCTGGGTCCTTTACTCGGCCAGCTTCTTGGCTCTGTGTTCTATTTCGCTGATACACGACGGTCCCGGAAACCGACATTCCAACGGTTATGGCCTCATTGTTTCTGCCGAGGTTTAATATTATCCAGCATTTCCGCTGTCGTATATCTATCTTCTCCCCTTAGATGAGAATGAAAACGGGTAAAGAAAGAATTTTGTTATTCAAAATGTTCGTCATTTTTTTTCCTCCTCTACGTTTGCGCGCACGTTGGAAAAATGAAAAAGGTGCTGGGAAATTGTATGGAATGCACTGCGGCTGAGATTGCGATCTTCGACAAATATTGAATTCTGGATGGAAAAATATGTCTGGGAAAAACAGAAAAAGGTGTTTCTCGAAAGCAAGCATCAGAATTTCTTAGAATCGAATCTGGTCTTAAGATGCTACACAAAATTTTGGACGTGCAAACTAATACTAAGAAGTTTTGACACGAATTGACTTCTGATTGAAAGTTTCAGAATGGATGTGTTGACTGAAATATTATCGGTGAACAGTTGAAACTTCTTCAACCATAGGACGTATAAAACCTTGGTAGATTTTTATTGGGATACTTAGACGCAAGTTCGCCCAAAATCGTATGTTTGCCTAACTCAAAGGTTTAGTGGTGATTGGTCATATTTTCATATTATTATCTCATCAAGTTATGGATTGATCTCCATAGCTCCCTTTTAAGCTCCACACGTTTGGGCTTGTTCCTTTCCAGGTAGTTTTATTAATTGTTTCAACAGTTAATGGTAATGGATCAAGGATCACTTTAGATTTGATATCTACAGATCTGATCTGTCTGGCCGTATGAAGAAGCATTACAGTTGTGTTGATACTATTCTAGTTCATTTATCTATCGCATTGTAGAATTGGAAAGTGCCCCTTCCAAGAAATAAAGCAAATGGATAATGAAATTTCATTTCATGGGGTTTTGGTATGGTGAGGGTGAGGTGGTTAGTGGGACTAACTGTAAATCCATATCTGCATCCAACTATTTAGTACTATAAGGGACTCACAGAATTATGAGGCTTGCTGCATAAATAGTCTTGATAATACGACAACAAAGAAAACTAGACGAAAGGCTCAAGGCTGTTACGGGTCAGGAGTGGAGCAGTAGTCCTAAAAAAGTCAAAGTAGTCATAATATAACTTTTTTTAAATTGGTTTAGTCATGTCTTTTAGTATTCCATCCTATGGAAAATTCGTGCAAAAGTTTCTGCAAATTATATGCTTTTACGATTCCTTGCGGAATCTGACCCTTCGGTATCCGGTTTGGGGTTGGTAGGTTTCAAAATATAATGTGATGTGGTAGTACTAACTTGGCTGCAGTATTCAATGTACTCCTTCATGTTTTGCCAAAACTATTTTAGGTAATTTATTTTTTATACAAATTTAAATTAATTAAAACACGATTCATTAAATATTAATCAAAAAGCTACTTAATCACCCCGCGGCAAGCTTTACATAATCCCAAAAAGGACAACGTACAACAACCAACGCTATTTTGACAGGACATAATATTTTTTACTTCAAAGCTTGCATGTTCTCATAATTATCGTCACGCATTTTGCGCATAACTCTTAATACAGCTAACACACACTTTATCAGCGATTACAAATCTAATACGCCTGAAAGGTAAACCGAACATTACCTACTGGAAGCAGTTCTTAGCCTCCAACCTCCGCCACAAAAGCAGAAGAAGAAGAACAAAAAAACTTCCGCCTTACGCCGCTTTCTGCGAACGACTTCATTCTTTCATTCGCCAACATTTGAAAAACCGACCAGGTGATTAATCAATTTTATCATGTACTTTGCATAACAAATGAACTGGTGCTGTGGCTCGATTGCGTGACCGCGCGGGAGAAAAAATTACGCTTTAATTGGGCTCGTTTATTAAATATCCCCCTAATGCCTGAGAATGAGAGGCGCTTTGATGGAGCTTGCGGACCGCGCCGCCAGCAATACAAAAGAATATAAATCAAGGCAATTTGATTGCATTATTCAGTATAAACAAGTGGAAAGATTGCGAGCAATAAGGCGGCGGCTCGGCACACTCTCCTCGCTCTGTATAGAGGCCGAAAGTGTGTGCGCCAGATCAAGCGAACGGTGTCGAAATGTGCCTAATTAACTCGGCTTTGTCCAACGTGTTGGGGATAAAATTTTGTTAGAGACTTAATGAGTTGTAAGCTTTAATTGATTACATATTGTGCGATGTGTGAGGTGGATGGGGATATCCCGAATACGCAGTAGATTAGACGCATTGTAAGGAAGCGTATTATGAAGTGATGAGTTACGACAGAAACAGTTTAGGTCATATTAACACTCACTTCATTTTAATGAAGGCGAAATGTGCTCCAAATAAGTCTTTGATAATTTGATTTATGCTCATACGAGAACTTCATTGACCCACTTGTATTGTCTAATTGTGAGTTATGTTTTTGTAATAGTTTATCAAGGATGAAATTTAATAAATTACTTCGTTGTAATATCTGGGAGGTGGCGTTTCTGATAAGCAATGTTGATGTGCTCCTCCTAACTATGTGATAGTCAGGGAAGTTATTGAATTCGCTAACAAACTATTTCTGCAATTTATCATCATAGCTGAAGAAAATGGGTCTAGATATTGATAAAGATACGCTAGAGTTCTTATCTTGCTCACGGCAAATTGGTGTTATAGTTATCTCAAGATATATTTTGCCTAGTTAGCATTTCTAAACCACTACTTTGGTATAAAGGTATAAATGTTTCCATAATCCCTAATTTCTTCAAACAAGAACTTGGGGAGAAACAATAGCAACCCAAACCAAACCACTGCAAAGGCAATAACGGGGAGGTACATACACTCCTACGTTATCCCAATATATCTAACAAGAGGCGTAGCAATAATGCTAGAGTGATCAGTATTATTAATGAGAGTAGGTGTGTAGGTTGTGTAATTCCCTAATAAATATATCTGTAAAAGTGCCGGGTTACACTATGGAAGAAAAGACTGACATGATGGGGTGGTCTCAAGCTGGTAATTCTTTCTAAAGGGTGTGCGATATGTTTGCAGCTAAATATCCCAACAAATTCAAATAAAAAATAGAATTAATAGCATTGGTTCCATACAAAACTTATCATCATTTCCATTAATTAATTCTAGAATACCTAGTTTATCAAATTGAAAGTCCAGCTGATAGAGTTTCCATTAATATACTCGTATTATGCAATTCTTTTTACCAATTCCTGGATATACGCTCTAAGTAGGTATTGGTTCTCCTTCGTGTGTCACATTCGTCCATTTTTTGAAATTGGTTCCACATGAATACAATTTGTAGCTATTGATCATACATTGTTTGTACAGTATGTAGGCTAATACACGTTGCAGGAAATATTTTAGTTGAGTCTTAGTTATCCTAAATATTAATTGAAGAGTTCGATGATATAACCCTTACTGAGCGATAAACATCTACCAAAACCATGCTCGTGGGCAAAAGGAAACGACGGCCGCAATTGGAAAAACGTAATTTCCTCGGATGAAGCCTCATTTGTTGGCAGGAAAAACGGGACATAAAGTAAATGGAATCATATTGGACAAAACACCTGATGGAGTGATCATAAGAATGCCTCTGGGATGTAGGCACCAGCGGATTGACTACTACCTGATGCAAAATGGTACCAGTCCTCTTGCAATTCCTAGAAGGAAAATTCACTAAATAACACAGCTAGTCATTATTGATCCTTCATTTTTTGGCAAAAAGTATACAGTTTGGAAGAAATGCTTGATCTTCATACTAAATTGGAAAACATTTATACATTCAAAAAGTTGAGGTTTTTTTAGACCTCCCAAAAACAACGTGGTAATAGACCTGAAAGGCATTGCTTCATCGGAAGATGCAGCCAATTCGAGAAAAAAATATTTCTCCACATAGTGCGGCTAATGTCGCTGGTAAAAAACGACCACGAATTACACGTCAAGGAATCAATGCGGTGGATAACTGGTGTAAGCAAGAGCGGCTATCAGTCAACGCTCACAAGACACAAGTTATCACTTTCACTAGGAAAAGAACACTAAAAGGCTTACAACCATTAGTGTTAGGAGGTGAAAGGGTTCCATATGTCAAAGAAGCAAAATATCTTGGGGTATGGTTTGATCAAGGACTTACATGGAACAAACACATTTAAAAAACAACCAACAAGGCCACCATTGCCCTAGGAAGATGCAGAAGACTTTTGCGGGAGGACCTGGGGCCTTAGCCCCAAAATGACCCTATGGTTATACACAAGGGTAGTTAGACCCATGATAACCTATGGAGCAGTAGTGTGGTTGCCATAGGCGCAGCAAGCGGGGGCGGCAAGGACGCTGGGTGGAGTTCAGAGACTAGCTTGCCTCTGTTCCAACGGCGCGATGAGGTCGGCCCCCACTGCGGCGTTGGAGTTTATCCTAACCCTGCCACCGCTACATATCTATATTCAACGAGCCGGAAGGTCCGCAGCATACAGATTGACTTATACACAAGCATCGATAAGTAAATCGGACGGTACTGAATACCAAAACAAAAACTGATGAATGAACTTAAGGAGGCACCCCTTACGGGGTTGCCAAGCAACTCCATGGTTCAGAAATTCAACCTAGATACGAAATATCAGGTTATAATACCAGACAAGAAGGACTGGGAGGAAGGCTCTCCGATAAGAGCGGACTCGAACTGGTATACAGACGGCTCCAAAACCGAACCTGGCGTAGGAGCCGGTATATACGCTTCAGCAAGGACACAACAGTCTTTCAAGCTGAGGTAGCAGCAATCCACCATTGCGTTAGAGAAGTGGAAAGATGGGCCAAGTTCGGTGAAAGCGCCGCCATCTTCTCGGACAACCAAGCAACACTTAAAGCGATTAGTTCAGCAAGCGTTGACTCCAAACTGATTTGGGACTGCGTGAATGCCCTAAACGAGGTGGGTTCCCAAAGGAAACTAATCTTGGCCTGGGTTCCCAGCTACGAGGGCGTGAAGGGAAATGAGGCGGCAGACGATCTGGCCAGACAAGGTTCGTCGAGGGAATTCGTCGGGCCTGGCCCATCCTTCGGTACCACCAAATCACAAATCAGAAAATCCATCAACGATTGGATACACAATAAGTCCAGGGATTGGTGACAAAGATCACCTGGGCAAAGACAGGCAAAGAAGTTCCTAAAAGAACAGAAGCCTGAATTCACTAGAGACCTACTAAATAAAGACAGGAAAACCATGCAATCAAAATGTTAGTAGGTCTGTTGACAGGTCACTGTAGACTAAATAGGCATATGTACAACATAGGCTCAGCGGATGATACCATATGCAGATTCTGCAAGGAGAAGAAAGAAACCCAAGTCCATGTACTGTGCCACTGCGGAGGCTTGGCAAGGAGAAGGTTTCTAATTTTGGGCACAGAGTATCCCACAGCACAGAGCTACATACAGGAGCTGCTCTCAAGGACGTTAAGCCTCATAAAGAGGGCAAAGTTAGAGGGCGCCTTCTAGGATTATTGGTGATCACAATAGGCCGGGAAGGTCGCGGCGAAAGAGGCACGTAGGGCCACCCCTAATCTAATCTAATATAATCTATACGTCAAGGAAGGAACCTGTGAGATGAACGGATAGCACCTGCACAAAAAGGCTTCTCACGTAACCTCAAATGGCTCGATGGAGGCCAGTTAGGTGCATCTGCTGGCAAATGGCTAAGAAGACGTAATGTTAGGAAAATGCCCAAGAAAGCAATAATGATCGAAAGTGAGACTTGGTTTGCTATTATTCCGCCATACCTTAGTTTTCATCCAGAGAGTTATTGTCTGAACTTCTAATTCTACTACTAATTCGCTACAAACAAAATTGGGATGTGTCGTTGCTAAAGAACTTTTTAAATAATCTTATAATTGCAAGACTAACTATAATCAAATAGATCCGTTATTTTATTTCACAATGAATACAATTCTTCAACTAATTCAAAGATGTTCTTAGAACCTTGGTACCACAAACTAGACTTTTATTAAAAACTTTCCCCATTTACACCTAGAAAATTCTATGCGGCGATATCTAGCACGGAGTATGCAAAACATGATGATCCTACTGTACACATTATTTAAATAGTTAATAGGATATCAGTAAGCCAGCCAACAATATTTACTCCCCTTTTAACTGGGCCGCCAACCCTATCTTTACTTTAGAAACTTCACCGTCAGGTATATTTACCGAGATATTCGATAGCTAAGCTGCATTTATGTAAATATCCGAAAATGTGTGTGGTGTTCCTCATGCATTAGACGTTTAACTATACCCCGCATACCTACCACGTCATTACCCTACATAGCACGCTTGCACTAGTTTCGCTTCGTTATGCTTCCTTGTTTTCTTTTCATATCATCAAAGTGGTAAGAGGTAAAGCGTTAAAGATCAGAGAATAGGGAACAGAACGAACTGGGTTACTAGATAAAACTGGAGAGAATTTGCATACGAAAGCAACATTGTTTATTTTAAATTTTGTTTTATTTTCGGTACGTTTTAATACGTAGCGTTTCCGTTAGTGGAGTACAGGTTGTGTATAGCGACCTCTTTCGGACATTTTAGAAGCGTCGTTGATTAATCTAGCTGGTGCTTTTCGTTCGTCCATATCGGACTGACGGTATGTATCACTGTCTCTCTCTCTCTTGTTCGCTATCTTCGTTTGCAACATTTGCACATCGAGCTGAAAGGCTGTGTTCACATTTGATGGTAAAATAATTTTAATGCTCATTTACCTTAAAGCTACTAAAGATGATATTGTTTTTATTTCCTTTCCAAAGCATCAAAGTGGAGGATGATGCCAAATTGCATGCATTACGTAAAATTCGCCCATATTCTTTAAAAATTGTCCCCTCGAAAGAAGATTGGGACTTTGGACATATGTAGGTTCAAGGTAGATAAATCACAGTGAATTCATTGGCTAAAAGCGAATTCGCGGTCCTTTTATTCAACTTTTTTAGCAAAATCTTTTGATGCAATTTAGAAATCCACCACCAGTCACCATTAACTGATTTTGTGACTGCAATCTTATCGATTCTGTAAAAGTAGATTCGGTTCATGAATTGGGTAAATTGAAACTCGGTTTTTCGAGGTATCCTAATAGACCGATGTTTTGTGCACGATAATAAACTCTAACAAATCTTTTCTGAAAGCAGTCAAGCCCTCCTGGTGATATTTCTCCAATACAAAGTGCAGCCATTTCAAAGTCCTCTTTCTCTGCCTTTACTCGTCGCCTTAGTTATCTAATCTGTTTAACCAGCTTGGTTCCTGAGGTTCTGTAAAGGATCCAGGTTTTGTGTTAACTTAGACTTTTTTTTCTGATAGCAGTTAAAGCCAGCTTGAGGTATTGCTCCCATAAAATGCAACCATTTCAAAATACGTAAAATATAACAAAGCGCCATCTATCAGTTTTAATAAACAAAAGTCTAAGTATTTTTCAGTTTTGTTCTCCACCATTTGTCCACTCGAAGAAAGGCTTAGACTTCCGACATAACCAATAGTTCAAGGTACCTAAATTGACGAAATATTGTTGCCTCAGGACAAAGTTATTCTCTGTTTATCCAGATTTTTTTGCAAAATCTTTTGACGCAACAAATCCACCACCATCCACCAGCCATTAAGTGGCTTTAGGACTTGTATTCTTCTTGGTTTTGGAACAATAGGTTCTTGGTGTATGGATTCGGATTGAAACTTGATTTGGGAGATATTACACAGCAGCCAGGTTTTACTCATGATAATTATCTTCGACAATTTTTTCTGAAAGCAGTCAAAATCTCTTGGTAGTATTGACCGACAAAATAATGGCACCATTTCTAAAGTTTCCTCCACTCCCTGTGCTCGTTTTGTTGGCTATCCACACTGTTTTATCGGCAATATTTCCTCTGGGGCATAATTGATTCGGCAAAATTGATAGACAAAATTAAAGATAAGAAAGCACCACGAGGATTAATGTTGACCAAACACTTCACAGTTTTAAAAAATAAGATTCTAAATATTGTTCAGTTATATTCAAGGTTGCTAAATTGAAGAAATATTGTTGCCTAAAGGCGAAGTTATTCTCTGTTCGTCCAGATTCCGTTGCTAAATCCTTTGACACGGCTGAAAAATCCACCACCATCCACCATTAACTGCCATTGTGACTGTATTCTTCTTAGTTTTGGAACAGCAGGTTTGGTTTATGGATTTGGACGGAAACTTCATTTCAGAGATCTTAGAAAGGACCCCGGCTTTGTGCATTATAATTATCTTCGATAAATTTCTCCTGAAAGCAGTGAAAATCTGTTGGTGGTATTGATCCAACAAAGAAATGCAACAATTTCCAAGCGCTCCTTCACTGCCTGTGCTCGTTTTCTTGGCTGTTCACCCTGTTTAAGCAGCATTATTTCCTCTGGGTCATAATTGATTCGGCACAATTTATAGACAAAATTAAATATAACAAATGCATCACCAGGATTACTATTGACCAAACACTTAACAGTTTTAAAAAACAAAATTCTAAATATTGTTCAGATATATTCACCAACATTTGTCCTCTGACATAAGCAGTAATTCAAGGTAGCTAAATTGAAGAAATATTGTTGCCTAAAGACGAAATTATTCTCTGTTTGTCCAGATTGTTTTGCAAAATCCTTTGACACTGCTGAAAAATCCACTACCATCCACCATTAACTGACTTTGGGATTGTATTCTTCTTCACTTTGGAGCAGCAGGTTCGGCTTGTGGATTTTGAAGGGAACTTGATTTCTGCGGTGTCATATAGGAACCAGGTCTTTTACAGGTTAATTAATAGGTAAACAGATTTTTTCTGAAAACAGTCAAGACCAGCTTGGGGTATTACTCCCACGAAATTCAACCATTTCAAATCCCTGCCTCACCCCCTGTACTCATTTTCTTTGTTTTCCTATCAATTCCATTGATTAATATTTCCTCTGGGTCATAACTGCTTGCGCAAAAGTAATAGGAAGTAAATGTCTATAATAGGCGCTCATGGTCTACTGTTGGAATTACCCTGCTAATGAGAGTACAATGAAACAAAATCAAGAATTGGCTTCGGATAACGTGATTTCCGTTTTAACCGAGAACCTCATCAGCGAAGCTTGGCTGATTTCACCGGCCTTCTTCCTCGATATTTGCTTCCATAATACTCCATTGAATGCACTCTATCAAACCTCATGCCATCTAGTAGCTAAAGGTCGGAAACAGCTCATCCCGACGGTACTACCGAACGGTAAAGGTCTCACAGCAGATACTCATCCACAACGTGCAATTCGTGGATTGCAAGTCTCGGTAGATGTCTCGATCTGCTCTGAAACAGCAACTTTGGTCCATTTTAAACTTGATTTTTGAGGCGTTGCTTGTGTTGCCCCCATAGAGACTACAACCATTTCCAAAATCACTTTCTCTGCCTATACCCCTTCCCTTCCAACCTGTTTTACCCAGCATATTTCTCCGGAATCAAAACTCCGTGAGCACAATTGGTAGACAAAATTCAATAAAACAAATCACAAACAAGATTAATGTTGATCAAACATTTAACAGTTGTAAGCAACAAAATGTTAAGTTACATTCAGTCACACTCTCCAATAATTCTCCACTTGAAAAACGGCTTAGGCTTTAGGTGTAGGGAGTAGTCCCAGCTAGCTAAATCGAAGAAAGCCTTTAATGCAACTTAAAAATAAAGCCCCAGCCACCATTAAGTAATTTTGGTGTACCTATCTAATTTTCTTGGTTTTGAAACAGCAGCTTAGGTTCATGAATTAAATTGAAACCTGATCTTTAGGGTGTTGGTGGTGTGACCCCCAGAAAAAAGGCAACCACATCGAAGCTCTTTTTCTCTGCCTTGTTCAATTTAACGAAACACCAACATGTTTAATATTAACCAAACATTTAGTACCTTTAATAAACAAAATACGAACTTCAAATGCGAACGCAGTCTGACGCTGCATTTATACGCAACCTCTCGCCATCTCTTGAAACCTCAATTCCGTCATCTGCTCGACACCTAAACGTAATCATGTAAATTAGATATGCAAATCCAGCTCTTTGGCTTGACGACGTAGCTGCTCGCCTCTTTGTTGAATTTAAGATGTTTAACCTACAATTTGTTGCAAACTTCGCTAAGAATTGAGTTATACCGGCAACGACGCCAACGACGTTGACGTCGAGCCGTCTCTTCCTTCGTAGTGGGCTTGGGATTCTTTGGCCGTGTAAACAGAATCGCTCCTAATCATATTGGAGTGCTTTGCGTTGGTCGTCTTTGTTGTAGGAAAATCAGCGAAATTTTATGCGAGAATAAAGTGTCACCAGCCATAAAGTCAAGTTATTAAGTTAGTACGAATATATTTTTGACGTTTTATAAAAATAAAATTTTAATATAATTTTTGAGATAAAATTACATACTGCTAAGCGTATAATTCATAAAATGCTCCAATTATCGTTGCGATATCATTAGAGAGGCATACTGCAGGGCACCCTCTTGGGTCCTATCATTTTTACTCACCGTAGGTACGTACCCGGGTAATTAATTTATAATACAACTAAGTGTATGTATGCATTTAGAACAAAAGTAGCACACGTTACCTCGATAAATCCACCTCGGAAATTTTCATTAAAGACAACACTTCTCCAGGATACTGTTACCAGTAGGCACAAGGAAGGGTCACCACCATCAGGAACCGGTTACAAATTACGGTATAACACAAACAGCAGGTGATACCCGGTCTGGATGGGTACACGACCTAACAAGGAACGCATACGGCGGCTGTATTTTCAACAAGTCGTTACATAAACCCTCTCTAGATAATAATTAAATTTTAATACTGTCCTAATACATCTTTCATGTTACAGTTCCCCCCGACAAACCCGTAATTTACGATGGAAAGCGAAGAGATAGGACTATATTATCCGAACCTTATAACGAAGGCAGTGACGTCAACTTAATTTGCGAAGTTAGCGGAGGTAAGAAAGTTTTAATAAGATACACCGCCTAGTCCCCATTCTCCTATCACACACAAATATAAGTTCCGTCTTCCGGCGGCGTATCGGATCTCGCCCTCTGCTTTCGGACGTTTTTTCTTGTAGCCCACCGTTGCTGCCGTCGTGGGGAGATTCTTAAGGCTCGTGCCTGGCGGCGAAAATCTGAAAAAAAACAACGTAGGATATCCGATCTCGGTACGCGAGTAGCTTATAATTAAACTAGGCGTCTTGGGCCCCATCTACTTTGAGCTGAAATTATTTCGGTGTTGGATTAAGGTTTATTTACCTTTATCTTTCATTTTCTGTTAGGCAGCCAATCAAGGCTACCAATCGTGTTTGGTTCTGTAGAGCTTACAAAAAAAACGTAGTTAACTGTATTTTCTTTAAATTTTTATGGAATACTTCCTAGAACAAAAGCTAGTTAAGTAGTTGTACCAGTGCGCAACTGTGATGATCTTGCAAAAAAAAGGGTACAGAGTCTGGGTTCATTACACCAGAACCATTCTGTGGCCTTATCAAAAGCCCCAAAACAGTAGGAATATCGGTCAAAATATTTCAGAATGGTCCAACATTCTAAAGCTAAGTAAATGAAAAAAAAATGTCATTTTTCCTTAGCACCATGAGGTATTTGCTCACTGGCCATGGCATCCAAGAGAATCCTAAACTTCTTCAAAACTTTGGAGAGCAATTGGGACCAAAAGATGCAAGTCTTGACATAAATTTTTCCAAGCAATACATAAACCCATTGCTCAAATTAAAGAAAGACTCGTTATGGATATAGAAATAAGAGACGAAAATGGAGCTTCTGGAAGGTAAAAAACCAAAAAATCTCCGTTAATGTTTTGTCTTTAAGGAAAGGTCAAACTGATTTAGGAGAAGACTGGGGGAATTATCAGAGATAAACCAAAACGTGGGTATCCAATCGGTCGTGGTTAGACCAGAATGTATATTAGTACGATATTGGTGCGAGAAGAAAGGAGGAAGAAGGAGGAGTAGGACAACTTGAGCAATTTTTTGTATTAAATTTTGACAGATGTTGGAGAAGTAAGAGTCAGATGTTGGCAGGAAGAGGCTTTGAGCTAACTCTCTGTCTCTCTCCTTTCCTCCACTGCTATAATCATTATTGAGGAACAATTATGATGGAAGTAATGCAAAATCAGAAATTATACAAAACATGGGAACGAAAGCGGTCAGATGGTTAGACCAGAGTGAATACTGGTACGATATAGGTGCGAGAAGGAAGAAGGAAGAAGGAAAAAGAAGGCAAGGGTAGTAGGAAAACTGGTGATTTTTTTGTATTCAGTTATGATAAATATTGGGGAAGCAAGAGTCAGATGTTGACAGGAAGAGCTTTCGAACCAACTCTCTCCTTTTGCTTCCACTGCTACTGCTATTAGGGAACAACTATGCTGAAAGTTATGCAAAATAAAAGAAAATAGCAATACAACCGGCAGAATGGCTAACACCGAATGAATAGTGATATTCATGTGATCAAATGAAGGAAGCATAGGAAATTCAATAACTGGAAGAAATTGCTGTACTAGGTAAGTGATGAAAGATATTGGAGAAGTCACTTACTCTTACTTTTGGATTGGCAGAGAAAGACTTTGAACATCGATTATCTGGCCCTTCTTCCAGAGCTATCATCACTATTGGGGAACGACCATGCTGGATATCCTAGATAAAAATATAGATTTTGCGTCACTCTTGTGCCCTGGGAAGCTGGGTTCAACACCATAATACACTTCAAATTGTCAAAATGAAATATTAGATTCTAAAAACACATGCTTGTTGCTACCAAATTCAAGACAATGGAGGCAACGAATTTTTCATTTATGTAATTTTCGTATTCCCAAACTTCTGACCAAAAAA
>SMLS01069047.1:0-24306 GCA_004785975.1 Popillia japonica
GTCAACACATACGAATTAAAAGAAAATTAATAAGTTTTATATTGTTTCAGGTAAGTGGATAAATTTGTAGTATCCATATTGATTGTAAGTATCACCTTATTATTCCAATTGGTTTTTTAAGTTCTATATATCGGTTTTCCTATTCTGTTTTTGTTGAAAGGAAAACTATGGAACTTATCTTTTGAAATGAAACACATTTTCTATGTTGTATAAGTCGAGAACATGCAACGGTTGCTTGCAAACCAATTCATTGCAAAAACAGTTCTTTAACTAAGACAGAGCAACGTTCCTATATTCCCTTGCAAAATCTCGTTTCTTCTTTTTATAAAATCTGTAACACATTGGAATACGGAATTTGAAAAAAGTACACTTACATCTTATACTATTTAATAAACACTATAAACGTACGCCAGTTGTTCACACAGTCAATGCATCCTTTGTGTGTCTTCATCAACTTCGTGTCATCCATTATTTAAGATATCCTACCTTTTACTACTCTGTGTATTTATGAAGTGATAGTTTTCTTGAAGATTAGTGAAGATCGCTTCGCAAAAACAGCGATATTTACAGTAAAATGAATACCCGGACTTGCCTAAACAAAACCATACCAGCTCATAATACTAAAGCATTCGAACAAAGCCCAGTGTATAGCGGAATTATTTTTTATAATAAACTTCCTGGGGATATAAAAAGAGCAAACAGTGCTCTTGAATTTAATAAAAAACTAAAGAAATATTTACATGAACAAAGTTTTTACTCTGTATCGGAATACCTGGAATTTACAAATTGAAAATTATTTACACACCTGTTATCTGTTTTGACTTGTGTATTGTGTATTTGTATTTCGCTTAGCTATAGCAGTAATATGTATTATACATATATCTATTGGCAATGTCCATGTTCTTTTCTACTTTGAACGATGACAATAAATTATTATTATTGTTTGAGGATTTTTTTAAGATGTATTTTCGCCACCCACAGTTTGTAAGGCTGTATAGGTATACTTTCTTAGTTGTTTGGCGACCGATGAGAATGATTTACGAACGAAGATTGTGTTTAATAATGTATATTTTATTTTAACTTGACACATATGCTAAATAATAATAACGACTATCTTCTTTTTATAAATAATGTCAGTTTCCATAACTACTAACGGTCACATGTGTGACATGCCGCCCGCTTTGAAAGACTTTGCTTTCAAGAAAAAATAGAAATATCTAAATTATCTTTTTTAAATACAAAAGGGGGTCCTGAAAAGATCAAAAACCATTATTTATAAAAAAGATTTACACACATTTTATATAGGCAATATACAGTTTAATAGCAGGTCGCTTGATAATACCACTCTTAACTCGCACACTTGCAGCCCTGACAATGCCATCTGAGCCCGGATGAAATGCTTCTATTCTTCCAATGAGCCATAACAAAGGCGGCAAACCATCCTCCTTAATAATTACTAACTGGCCAGGAGAAAGGCGTTTATTAGATTGTTGCTTCCATTTCCTGCGTTGTTGGAGAGAATTCAGATATTCTTTGTGCCAGCGAGACCAAAAGTGCTGTTTTATTTTTTCTATTTGCTTCCAGTATGACAATGGATGATTAGGAGTTTGTTGGAGATTAGGTTCCGGCAAAGCGATAAATGTGTCTCCAATAAGGAAATGGGCTGGTGTTAAGTAAGATAAATCATTCGGATCATTAGAAAGACGTGATAAAGGGCGTGAATTTAAAATAGCTTCAATCTGTGAGAGGAGCGTTTGTAATTGTTCAAGTGTCACAGAAGAATTTCTTATTATTCTTATAATGTGATATTTTACTGATTTCACTGCTGATTCCCATAATCCTCTAAAATGAGGGCTTCTTGGTGGAATGAAATGTCATTGCAATCCCTCTTGAAAGAATTGTCTTGTGATAGCATCCCTGCAATTTTGTGACAAAAATTTAATATAGTTACGTTTGATTTCACGGTTAGCTCCAACAAAATTGGTGGCATTATCAGAATATATGTTAAGTATTTTGCCTCGTCGTGCCACGAATCTTTTAAGTGTATTTACGAACGCCTCGCTAGTCAAATCATTAACCGTTTCAATATGAATCGCCTTCGTAGAAAGACAGACAAAAACAGCAGCGTAAGCCTGCTATTTCTTCTTCGTGATTCACGCACTTGAAATGGACCAAAGAAATCTACTCCTGTGTTGATAAACGGGCGTGACTTTTCAACTCTGCTAAATGGCAAATCACTCATTAAGGTATTATATTTATGGGATTTGCCTTGAAACATGTGGTACATTTACTGATGATACCTTTTACGCTGCCTTTTAAGGATAGCGGCCAATACTGACTTCTAACAGCTGCCATAGTCCCTTGTATTCCAGCATGAAGTTGTTGTATCTGGTAGTATTTTACAATCAATTCAGAAAGTAAATGTTTAGCCGGTAGTACAATAGGATGCTTATACGCGTATGGTAGTTGTGCGTGTTTAAGACGTCCACCAACCCTGATTAACTCATCATCATCTATGAATGGATTTAATGACAAAAGTTTGCTTCTTCGATTAACTGAACCCGTCTGTTTTAGGGTTTTAAACTTCTCTGCAAATTGTTCTCTTTGAGCTAACTGTATAATTCGTATGCGAGCTGTATTTATTTCTTCATTGGACAAAATGCCAGTTTTAATGTTATTGCCAGTATCTCCTAAGCCAATTTTTATATTTGAGATAAATCTCTGACAAATAGCAATAATTCTAATGAGTTTTGAAAATGATGAAAACATGGAAAAAATATTGCTTTGAACAGGACACGTAGTAGTAGTGCATATTTTACTTGCTCTTCCTTCAGGTAAATTATTGAATTCATATGATAAGGGTACATCGATATTAGCGGATTGAAGTTTTGTGTTTGAAAGCCACTCGGGTCCATGCCAACACAATTGAAGATCCTTTAACTAACTAATAACGTGCAGCCTCGCGAAATAATATCCGCAGGATTCTCTTCTGAATGAACATGATACCATTTATCGGTGTCAGATAATTCATGCGTTTTACTCACGCGGTTTGCTACAAAAGTCTTCCATCGCTTAGAGCTTGATTTAATACAGCCTAATACTATTGTTGAATCGGTCCAATGACATATTTTGTGAAACATAAAGGTACTAGCATTTAGTATGGTTTCTATTAATTTACAGAGTAAAACAGCGCCGCATAATTCTAATTATGCTTGGTATTGTAGTTGATTTTAATGGAGCTACTTTGGAGTTCGCGCATAATAAATTACACGAAATGTTATCAAATGAGTCCAAAGCGCGAACATATACGCAGGCGCCATATGCATTTTGGCTTGCATCACAGAAGCCATGCAATTCAATTATAGGGGAATTATTAACGGAGATAATTCTACGAGGTATGTAAAGCTGATCTCGACTTGAGAATTGTTCTGTGTATTCTGTGAATTCATGAGAAATACCCATTGGAGTTGATTCGTCCCAATTTAGTTTTAAATTCCAAAGTCTTTGCATTAGAAGTTTGCTAATGATAATAACAGGCCCTAGCAAACCCAGTGGATCGAATAACTGGGAGATGTACGAAAGCATGGTACGCTTCGTAATCTTTCTTGGAAATACTATGTTTGGGCTATGATAAAAAAGAGTATCGTTTGCCGTATGCCACGATAATCCTAAAGCCTTGGTGGTTTCAGAATGTTCTATAAGATTAGTGATTTCACTTGATGAAATTTCACTGGATTCATTAAAGAGTTTGGGGTAGTTAGAATGCCACTTACGTAATTGAAATCCCCTCTTTTTTAATAATGCAATTGTTTGATCAATAATATTGCGGCCCTGATCAATAGCATTTGCTCCAGTTAGTCAGTCATCCACATAAAAATCGCGAAGAATAACACTGGATCCAACAGGAAAATTGTTTTTCCCATCGTATGCCAGCTGGTGTAATGAACGAATTGCCATAAATGAAGTGGATGATGTGCCATAGGTTACAGTTGATAATTCAAAAATTCTTATTTTTTCATGTGTATTACGTCTCCATAAGATACGTTGGTACCGAGTATCTGAATTGTGCACTAAGATTTGGCGATACATTTTTACAATATCGGCAGTTGGCGCAATTCGTTGAAAACGAAATCTGCAGACTATTGAAAACAAATCATCTTGTATTGTTGGACCAACTAAAAGAATATCGTTAACTCCAGTGCTTGTTTTAGCAGAGCCATCAAAGACAATACGAAGTTTGGTAGTAGTGCTTTCTTGCTTTTCAACAGCGTGATGGGGAAAATAATAAACAGACGAAGGATCATCTAGCAAAGGATCAATATCACATTTTCGAATATGACCTAATTCCTCATATTCGTTTAGAAGCTGACAATATTCCTCCTTTAATTTTGGATTTCTGCTCAATCGTTTCTCTAAACTTAAAAATCGTTTGAGCGCTAAACTATATGAATCGCCTAATTGACAGAGAGAATTTTTGAAAGGAAGTTTTACTACGAAACGACCGTCTGGATTTCTTTCAAATGTGTTAACAAAATGATTTTCGCATTGATTTTCTTCAGCAGTGTAAAATTTCTTTGTAGAACACTCTTCTAGCTCTCAGAATGCAGTAAGTTGTTTGTTCAGAGATTCGTTTGTAATTATATTGCATGAAGTTTGGATTGAATGAAAGGATGTCAAGATTGTACCGCCAATTATCCAACCAAAATGAGTTTTTTGTAAGCATGGTTGAGTATCAGATGACTTAATTTGTCCGACGCATAAAAGTTTCCAGAAAAGATCGACACCTATTAACATATCGATAGGTTTTGAAATATTAAAATCAGGATCTGCTAATTTGATGTTTTTAGGAATCTTAAATGCGGAAGAATCGATAGACGAAATGGGTAAGCAACCGGTGATTTTATTTATTACGAGACATGTAAGGTTACTCTGATAAGCATTTATTCGTGATGATATTTTGCCATTAATGGATCTATGAATATTTGTTGTTGTTTGATTAATGCCAGCAACAGGAATGGAAATAGATTGTTGTTTTATACCTAAACGATCGGCAAATGATTTAGAAATAAAATGGTATTGTGACCCAGAATCTAACAGTGCTCTGCATTCAAGCGGACACCCTTTTATGTCGTATGCGATAATGAGTGCTGTAGAAAGCAATGTTTGAGAACTTAAAGATTTATCTGAAACGTAGTTACTAATAGTAATATTAGGACTTAATGAAGAATATTATGCGGTATTTTCCTTGGTCATGTGTAACAGTGAGTGATGTAGAATGTAGATTTTTACAGTCTGTTACACAATGACCGAGCTTCAAGCAATTGATACATATTTTATTTGATTTCGCGGTATCAAATCTCTTTTCTGTAGATAATTTTAAGAATTTCTCGCACTGATAAATTGTGTGATCTTTTGAACAAATGGGACAAGTGACATGTGATGTGACTACGTTATTGGAAGTTTTAGAGATTTTATTTGATTGATTAGCATTTGATGACTTATGTGCGATAGATTCTAGCATTGGACATTTATGATTGAGGAAATCAGTTAATTTCGTAAATTCTGGAATGTCAGATGGATCTTTTAAACTACTTTCCCAATCTTTGACAGTGACAGAATCAAGCTTGTGCAAGCTTGTCAATAATGATGTAGATAAGTAAATCATCCCAATGTTCTACTGGTCTTCCCAATGCGTTTAATGCCCTCGTATGCTTGAGAACACCATCTAGAATTTGTCTGAGTACCAAATGATTCTCTTTCGAGAGATGAGGCAAATTGAAAATGCTTTTGACATGTTCGTGAATTATTAAACGTTTGTTGTCATATCTCGCTTTCAAAGTGTCCCATCAACATTATAATTTTGAGAAGAAATTGATAAGCCATGGAGAATTGTAGCAGCATTACCAGATAAAGCTGCTTTCAAATAATGAAGTTTTTGAATGTCGGAAAGTGAATCATCCGAATGAATAAGAGAATTAAATGTATCGTAAAAAGAAATCCATTCATCATAGCTACCAGAAAAATTAGGAAGATTAATTTTAGGCAAACGAATATTTGTGTTTAGAGATTGCTGGGATACGTGAGATTCGCTGTGATGCGGATTCTTTTCTAAATTAAGTATTTTTAAGTTTTTGCATACGGCTTAACATTTCATAATATTTCTTCTCAAAGCTACTGTGTTCTTCCTCTTGAAATTCGATGTCTTCTAGGCATTCGATCTTGGATTGAGTATCTTCGAATTGGTCAAGAGCAGGCGTGAGCTTAGTTATTCGATTCTTGATATCGAGGACATCCGTGTTGTCTTGAATCGAATCCAAATGGTGCAGTGTTCTGGTTAGACTTGCCTCGAGAGAAGTTTTCTTGATTTTCAGTGCTTTAAGATCCATGTTAATCCTCGTTCGGTTGCAATGTAGTAGAGAATGTCAGGGTTATCCGGCTCGAAGGACCAAAAAATGTTTGAGGTTTTTTTTTAAAGATGTATTTTCGCCACCCACAGTTTGTAAGGCTGTATAGGTATACTTTTATAACTACTAACCGTCACATGTGACAATTATTATTATTTTTGTCAAAATGTTTGTTGAAATGCTGAAGTTGATTCATTTATGATTCACAACCCATAAACATAAACCTTTTGTTAACAATGCCATCATGGAAATCAACATTTTGGGATACTTCATAACATATCCAACAATGTCTTTAAGACAAGCCGCACTGGAATCAGGATTATCTAGGCGCTGATTACACAATACTGCGCAAACAAAAGCTTCGCCCATGTATCACATGTTCTTGACATCACTATTTCATTCACCATAAATAATAAACAAATTTAAACAATTTGAACGTGTCGGCATTGTTTATAATTGAAAACTAATAATAAATGACATTTCATCAATGCTGGATTGTTTCCCGAATGGTCATGACTAACTTAGATATACCAAAGCAGGATGACATCTTAAAAAACTACCAAAGCTATATTCTTCATAGAGCCATACATCCTACAAATTTTGTTAATTATTTTAAAAAGTATCGATTTTAGATGGGTAATGAAGAAGACTTTTTTATATTTTTGTAAGGACAGTTTGATGAGAAAGAGAAAAATAGGTAGTTGTATTAAAAAAAGTTTTGACACTTTTTCTATTCGGAAATATAATCGTAATTTTCGGATACGGTGTATACGTAGTGATTTCGAAAAATTTATTCGGTTTTGAGTGCTATACAGTCAACAGTTTTACAAATCTTCAGTTTTCCAAATCAAATACCTTTAAAGTTACAGAAGTTCAAATGCACTCCTTCATCTGTTAAAAATAAAAAAAAATGCAAATATTTCAAACGTGGTTGAAAATAACAATATAGTTGTTTTATTAAATTTACATACTTCAAAATTGAACGAGAAATTGAAAAATGTAATAATGTATAGGATGTTCCATTTAAAATAACAAAGTTGGCAGTCACTTCCGGTATAACCGTATGCGTCAGGTTATTATAAATATTTTAGCTTAGCGCATGCCGACTTAATATACATACTCCGAAATTTTCAGAATTTTCCAATGTATACTCTTCCATATATCGATCGATGCAGTTCCTCGTGAGACACTCTATATACATATACATATTATGTATGTTTATGTAACTATATTAGACTAGCACCGTTCACATCGGCTGCGTTTATAACAACCGATCGCTCCATAGCGATTAGTGATTAATGTTATGAACGACACTATTACTACGTTTATGCTTTCTGGATGCGCGTTAGAAAATGCGAATTAATAAGTACGAATCGAAAACTTAATCTGTTTATGCTTTTCTCGTAATGCGCAATATAAATGATACGCATCGAAATATTTCGAATTTGCCGGGGTTTACAAGGGTTATTGCCAATCGTTTAAGTTTGTAACACAAATTCTATGATATAACCATAACCTTAATTGTACTGTTGTGTGGTTGTATGTCGTACACATATTGCACTGTTCGCATACAGTTGTCAGATATGTAATATGCCAACACAACACTACCTATTTTTCACATGTGATATGTCGTTCGTTTACATTCTGTTGGTAACCTGCTTTAATACACTTTGAATTCGAATTAAACGTTTATACAACCAAACCGCTATTCTTAAACCACCCTTGGAATCAGGATTTCGTCAATTCGGATTTCGTGCTTTAATGCGCATCGAGAGGTGTTTATGCTACAGGACTTAGAACCGGATTATAGTCGTAATGCGTATTCAATACGCATTTAGGGAAAGCATAAACTCAGTATATGACAAGTTAGCGCTCAGTGAACAATCGCCATTTTAAGTACCGAAAAAAGAATGGCCGCGTTCGTCAGACTACAGCAGACAAACGTGTTTTGCGATTAGGTTGACGAACATGTTGACAGTTGTATAGGTATCTGGTGACCGATCTATGCTACCGCCATAATTTCAAATACTGATTACCGTTTGCAGCAATAAGCATAATTTTTTTACGCTTGGAAAAATGGCGACCGCTTGCTAAACACGTTTGCAACATAAAATGACATAAGTCAACGTTCACCAGAATTGTTACCAACAGTTGCCTAGCGATTGTGTCTGACGAACGCGGCCAATGTTTCCACTACCGGCAACGTAAGTACCGGGTTTTCATTTAATAACGAAACCCACGTGTCCTCTTTTAGATATGCAACCCATTTAACAGTATGGTAATACATATTTTTTTAAATAAGATTCCTCCAGATATTTTTATTTACATATATTGACAATTAAAATTTTACAGGTTAGGTTTATATTGTAAATAATCACAACTAAGTAACGGAAAAATAATGTGTGTAAATGTTGAAAATGGTTTCCATTGTTACCTAAACAAATATTTACTCTGCGTTTTAAATTTTGAAATACACTTTGCAGTTCTTCTACGGAGATATTATTTATCGCTTCTCGTATAGCTGCTAACTATTGGTACTTTGGGAGCGATCAGCGATCACTAAACCTCACATACCATCCAAGCAGGATACACAGATAGAGGTATGCTCGTTTCAAAACCAAATATCGTCGAAGCCGCGCATGACGTCAGTGCGAGACAAATTACATATGAAATGTATTTCAATAGAGGTTAAAATCGCTGGTTTCGTAGGCGGGATTTGTATTTTACAATTAATGCTTCGCAATGACATATGCATAAGATGCGCGTTGGCATACCTCTATCTGTGTATCCTGCATCCAAGTATAAAACATGACATTTGTGTAAACCGCGTGAACAACGAACATTCTGCCATTCAGTTGTGGCACTCATCGCTACGTGATTGCTTGGTAGCGTAGCAGTAGCGCTAGGTATGTTATGAACGCAGCCAATTATGGAAAGTTTACATTAGCAAGCTTGATTTTATTTGTAAAGTACTTGCATAAAATAATCTTATGTATTAAAAATAAATTTTAGATTATTATGAGAAGTAATCTCTTATTTGAGTTTGCGTCAACTTCGCCTGACAATAGTTTCTACTACGAGTACCTTTTGCCCGCAGTTTACGCAGCACTAAAATATCTGAATATGTATGTATATGTCTAGCCTAATCCAAAGGTTGATAAAAAATTCCTACAGCTTGCGCGTCACTCACTATTTTTTTTACTTCAATTGCGGGAGAGGGGGGCGGGGGAGGATCGTCATCTTCAGTCACCTCATCTTCCTCTTTATGTACATCATCCATCTCTTTATCGTCGTTCCATAAACTAACATCGGTTATTGTATAAACAATATTGGAATTTATTGTTTTTAATAAATTGACAACTTCCGATGATACATTGTCAATAATAATAACTTCAGCATCAGATAGTAACTGTTTCCCAATGATACCTAGCGATAGCTGTACGTTGTCTTCATTGTCATAATCATCACTGGAGTAAAACAAATTTTTCACTTTTCATTGATACTTTTTGATTGTTTGCTGGTTAAGAGCATTCCAGGTCATATTTAAATTTAAAATTGCTTCACGCAAAGTTATTTACTTTAAAAATTCAGAAATGTTTTTAAAAAGGAAATTGAAATTTTTGATAATACAGTTTAGTAATTTTTATTATATTTT
The DNA here is from genome assembly GCA_004785975.1 of Popillia japonica. Taxonomy (NCBI): domain Eukaryota; kingdom Metazoa; phylum Arthropoda; class Insecta; order Coleoptera; family Scarabaeidae; genus Popillia; species Popillia japonica. Next base: position 10,060 of record SMLS01069047.1, read on the forward strand.
GATCCATCGGTTAGATCAGTGGAGTTATATTGGGCGGCATAAACATAACAAATATTGAGCCATCGTTGCTTCTTAATTGTTCCTCTGAGGGATGACTTGATGCGTTATCCAAGATTAACACGCTTTTATTGGAAGATTTTGGTTTTCCTAAGAAATCTTTCACAAATTAAATATGTATCATTAAATTACATTAATTATGACTTATTACAATTTTATTGCCATACCCCATGACCAAAGTGCTGATGGAACCATTCCAGAATTATGCTTTTGTTCATCCAAGCGGAAGCAGTTACAATCAACGAAGTTGTTAACATTTCTAAATAAACGTGGATTGTTTGCTTTTCCTATTAATGGTGGCCTTATTTCGTGTGTACCACTAGCAGAAAAGTTATGCGGTTTTTCCGGTTTCCTACCCGGAGCAGATTCTTTATGCGAGGCAACAACATAGGTTTTCGCAGGTAATAATTTCCAATAAAGGCTCGTTTCACCTCCATTGTATATCTGTTTTTCGTTTAAATGTAGCTCTTTGATTTTATTCATTAATTTTTCCTTAAACGGTTGCACTAGTTGTGATGGTGCCGATAATTTTTCACCAGATATTGACAGCACTTGGACGTTATACCTCGTTTTGAATCTTTTTAGCCAGCCATCACCATCATAAATGTTAAATGTTGGATAAATAATTGTTCGTATTAAAATAAGAAGTGTTAATCTGTTATTTGTTAGTACGTAATTGTATAATTGTGTGTTAAGTTAGTAAAAATAAATACTTGCGTTGAAATGTTAGCGCCTGAAGATTATTTAAAAACCCGTAAAACGAAACAATACTGTTTTTCAATAATTCAATTAAATATTTAAGTGAGGAGTGTTCATCTAATAAATAAAAACTTCTTTTAAAGCAAGTTTCCTTTTTCTGAAAAAAGAGTGGTGTTTTTTGTAAACTTATTCAAAACACAATTCAATTGAGTTTAATCCTTTGTGATGATGCAGATTTGCTTCCAAATGATTTAATAATGAAATTACGACGGCGAAAAATATCATTTATGAATAATTTGCACGAAATAAAGCTGTTAATATCGTTAGGATAAAAGCTTTTATCTGGGTACTCTGGGAAGGTTCCTCTATAACTGTTGAGATTCATTAAAATCCGTGTCGGACAACCCTGGTTTTCCCCTTGTCAGTTCGTAAGTTCTATACAGCCAATACGAACAGTATCTAGACGTATGTGGTACATACACTACTCGAAATCGAGTTAATTTAACCTTCTACTGGCGTGGTGATTTTTATACCTAACTGGCGTCATGGTGCCTATACGACCCCACAAATTTTTACATGTGTGTGTGTGTGTGTACGTATGCATATCTAACTTTCCAAATAAATTACGATTTGATAACCCTTCTAAAATCAGTTGTGACGAATATGACTTTTATATATTATGAATTCTTACGAAAAACGCAATAAATATTCCAATAAGTAAAAACATGTCAAATACACAAACATTCCTTTATTCATAAAAAAACAGTGTAACAGATAGTGAACATGTTGTACCTTATGTTATTTCAAAATATAAAGTTTATCCTACAAAAAGATGTGTAAAACTCTTAAAAACATACTATGTAATTTAAAAAAAAATTGCAAAGAGCAAAGTTGCTATTCTGCCCATTGTCTACATATATTAGCAATACCTATGGCCGTAACTGATTTCGGTCTACGCCTGTCGCAAGCTAAGTACCTTATTTGAAGGTAGATGGAGCCACATGCTGATACTATGACAATACTAGATAATAGAGCGCTAATATTATCTGCTGGGGTCTCAGCGACCCCACAACGCCAGTAGAAGGTTAAGAAACTAACGAAGAACCGTTAAAAATACATATAGATATATTAATGTGTATCCGTGTTGTACATAGAAAAAGACAGGATTAAATATTCCATTATACAAGTTTCTATAATGAAATAAATCATTTAAAGGAGCATGTGCAAAATAATAGATGTGCTTAATAAAAGTAAATATGTATGAAATGTGTACAAAATAAAACTTACAATTAGTTAATATAACGTCCAAATAACACGCACATCGACGCGGCATAGAGTTTACAAAAACCAAATCACCGCTTAATAGAAATTGAGCGGCAAGCATTTAGTACTGCTGTCCACAAATCATTTAGATTTGTAGGGTTTGATGTGCTTATCGCTATCTGACGAGAGATATCGCTAGAATCGTATTGTAGACTTAATATTTACAATGCATTTCAGAAAGAGTAGTTTACACCTGTTTTTTTGCACAGTAGTGTATGTCTTCTTTAAGCACGGACCTGTGTACATTATTAACACATCTCACTAATACGATTTCCATGGTAATGATGAATATTTTACGCACATCTTTATTTAACTACACTTTTAATGACTTATCAGACAAAATCCGTGAATTCAACTTATACCTTAATTTCACACACCTTAATTTAAGTAGCGCTAACACCATGTTTTCCTAAAATTGCTATTTCGCAGAATGCTATAATTTTAAAATACAAGTTGGGCGCATAATACTATTTTTTAAATAAAAGTTTGATATGTTGCGACCTAGAAGTTTTATGTTATTGCAGTAACATTTTAACGATATGTTTAATATTTATGTATTATTAAAGCAGTTGCTCGTAATGGGTCAATCTATACATTTATTGTTTGTACATCGTTTCGCTAAATTAACTCTTTCGAACCTTAGCAAATACTTCAATTTTATGAAGTATCGTGTCAAACATGTATACAAAAAAATGATGTAATTTATAATTATACATATAATTACACATAGATCTTACATAGTATAACAGTCGATTATCGGAACACTGTTTCAAATAACTCAATTTACACTGCATTTGCTGGGGTATTGCTATTTGAAGAACTCCTTCTGTAACTTATTTAACGAATAGCTAATGAATGAGAAGTTCTAATCATTAATTTTGTACTGTTCAGTATTTATTGTTATATTGAAAGCTTGGATTTTTTAAGAAGATAATGGTTTTCTAAAAATTAACAGGGTTTTATTGTTGGTTGTCTTTCATATGATAGAATTAAGCTCCCTGTACATTCCAAGCTGCAACATCTAGCGCAACGTGTAATACAATGTGCAAGGATTTTATTTTACGCTGCAACAAACAAGGCGCATTTCGTTTAGACAAATATTCCACAGCTCTCGTTGTGAAGCGTTCGCGAACGAATTCATCTGGCTGTAAAGTTGACTACTTGAGCGTATTCAGTATATGTCTTTCCATCCACACCAGGGGTGCGTTTCAAAAATAAGGTCGGACGTCGTCGTGTGTTTTGCCGCCGTTTCAAACTTCTGGTTGTGCATAAGTTAAATTTTATCGGCGTTTCAAATTACCCGGTGAAAAACGTCCGATGGCATTCCATTGTACAACTTTACACCCTACTCTAAAGTAGTATAAAAATCACTCCACATGCGCATATTGTCTCTACACTAACGCTTTTAATCTCTTATAAAGATTTGGGTTATATTTAAACAACATTATATTGATAGATGGTAGATAAATTTAATGGTTTATAAAAAGAAACCTTTCAACAAACAAAATTTAAACTTTGTACAATTACTTTTAGTAACCTGCAAATCTGAATTAAATAAATTGTTCTTTTTAGAGGTTTATGTTGAAGTTGCTGAAAATAGTTGCACAAAATTTGACTTTTGTTTACTGGGCTTTGTATGGGCTTTACATTCATGAATATGCAAAATTAACTTGCATAATTTATTTGTTTAATGAAAATTTTAAATTACAATTCAATTATTATATAAATTATTAGCCAGCTGATTTCGAACTGCGTTCCCCTCAACATTTCTTTCCACTTCTTCCACATTGCTAATATTTTGAATGTGTAGGACATTTCTTCCTTCATAAATATATTCCTGAATAAGTAAATCAGGTTCTAACAAACATATATTGAGTAATACACAGCAGGCTTATATTGTTTTAGGAGTTAAGTCAGTCCTATTCATATCAAGGTTTCTAAGTCTTCTAAAACGTCCAAATAAAAGTGAAAACGATCTTCCATCTTTTGAGTCACAATCAAAAAACACTAGGGAACCTCAAAACCTAATTGGCACTACACACACATTTCCTTCATACTGACGTCATGCGCGGCCTAGACGAGTTTAAGATCTGAAACGAGCATACCTGTTTTTGTGTATCCTGGTTTACACTACAAGCAAACATTCCTTTGATGGCGCGCTAAAAACTGACAGCGCACAGTGTTGTGTTATTCTACGTAAATCGCAAAAACGACTTTTCCAGATAAATTATACGAAAGCGAACGCTTTTTATTCACACCTAAGCATGGTGCTGTGCAAGTCGGTGCACGGCACTATATGAGCTGCGTTCGGCATGCACACTCCGTGCACTCTTTTTGTATCTACGTATACACTCGGCGTTCGGTAAAGCTTTAGAGCAAAGAGAGCATTTTTATTTCGCGTTCGGTGTGACAGATTGGAGTATGTAGATCATGCTCTCTTTGCTCCATTACTTAGTAAGGAGTATTGAGAGTACGGAAAGTTTCAATATGTTTGGTTTAACTGTCATTTGTAACGTATCAGTAATTATTATACCTGTGCCTAAATAATGGTTTCCAAAGATTTAAATTATGCGTATTCTGTTTTTTGATGATGAAAATATAATAATTACGAAAATAGACGGTTTCGCAGAAGGCGTTGTACACAGAATGGTTGATGAATTTAAAAGTCATTTTAGATTTACTTCAACTACATTTGAAGTTGAAGTTGCTCTGGTTTGCTCACCGCGCGTTGACACGCAGTGAATTGCATGCACTATGCTCTGCGTTCGGAGAAATTACTTTGTGACACTCTACTCATGATCCGTACTCTATTCACTCTGCTCTGTTCATACTCCACTCTTTTTGATCTACTCTAAGAGTATACATGCCGAACGCAGCTATGATCGTGCCCTCTGCGATCACTTTGAGAAAGAACTGAATGTGTGAATAAACCTTTACACTTTGCAGCTTAGGTGTGTACGAGACGTTAGTTGTTATATTGATAACTGAAATTTCTGTGGTAGTTTTGCAATTAACTTGTATCGTGACTGTACCACTCATGGAATATAGTATACATAGTTTTTTTAGTAGTTCCGCTTTCAATTTATGAATTGCTATGTTCTCAGTATAAAATTTATAAACCGTAAGTATAGCTGACCAAATCTTCGTACATTCAGATCTGGCATTTCGAAAATAAATTTGAATATGCAATAAAGTTTTTCTGTTGTAATGATCAGATATAGAACCTGCCCAAGATTATTCAGTAACTGCTACGTCACATACTTTATATCTTTATAATTCAGACAAGTACAATTAAAGTTAAATTATTATGCTGTACGACTTTTAAAACTTTATTTCAGAGATAGTTTTCAAATTAAACAGAAAATAAATTTTATCCTTTCAAGCAGGAGAAGTGTTGCGTTTGCAAATCCATTTTAATCTGAACAATACAATATCCTTGTCATAGGGTTGGACGTACACTCACTTCAAAGAAGTTGTAGAACGATTTACATAGCGATTATATGTAAATCGTTCTACAACTTCTTTCAGGGGAGTGTACCTAGAAGTACTGTATTTCCTATTTATTTGCACAATGTACATGCACAATGTATACTCACGTGCGATAATGAAAGTGATTTGAATTGTCTTTAATTTTGTTAGTATACTTTTATAGGAAACATAGCAATTAAGTTAAGATCCTCAGCGTTACACTTTCGTCAAAGACACTCTTATCCCATGTTTCCTTACTACTTTTCTGTATGTTCAACTTTATTTAAAAATCATACCATAACCTAGATCAACATTTAATTGCTGGCATGGTATGGTACACATTCGAATTATACAAAATTACTATTGTAACACTGTTTATTTCAATCTTTGCAGTAGAATTACGGACCTAACCTCTATGTACGGTGTAATACGAAGAAAAGAAGATAGCCCAAGTTATTTGTAAAGAATTTACACAATATTTGATAAGACGAAAAATGTCTGAAAAAGAAGAGCCTCAAACTCAAGATGAGCCAATACATAGAAAATCTATTTTTATACGTAAATCTAAAAAGCACATGAGGCAACGAGTTAAAAATGAAGATAGCAGTGGTACTGATGATGAAGATATAAAATCTAAACTAAATGATTTAAAAGAGTTACAAAATATGAGAAAACGAGCTCATGGTGTGAGTCTTATCAGTTTAGCTCTAGGTAAAAAAGTCAGTTTAGAAGAAGAAGCTGTTACTAATGATCCTTTCGCAATACATACTGGTGGTTTAGTCAATATGCAATCGATAAAGAGTGGAAAAATTGTAACTGTAGATGATGCGTACGACACGGGCATTGGAACTCAGTTTTCCGTTGAAACTAATAAAAGAGATGAAGACGAAGAGATGATGAAATACATTGAAGACCAATTATCGAAAAGAAAGGGCAACAAAACCGAAGAGGATATTCCTACTAGTCCGGATATAAAAAAAGTAAAATATTGTAGTCCAGAAGAAGCTGCATTACAAGCAGTTCCTACGCATTTACGAGAATCATCGACGAAACGCTCAGAAGAAATGCTGTCTAATCAGATGTTAAGTGGTATACCTGAAGTAGATTTGGGCATTGAGGCAAAGATAAAAAATATTGAAGCAACGGAGGAGGCAAAGCTGAGACTATTATGGGAAAAACAAAACAAAAAAGATGGTCCATCTCATTTTGTACCGTCAAACATGGCTGTTAATTTCGTTCAACATTCGAGATTCAATATAGACGATACACCGAAAACAAAACATAAAACCGATGATCGCGTTGGAGCTGTTGACGATCGAAATAAGTCAAAAAAAGACGAAAAAGCCACTGACGACTATCATTATGAACGATTCAAGAAACAGTTTAGAAAATACTAGATACTGTCAGCAACAAATGAAGAAATTGTTGAAAGATTTTATTAACAGTTATTTGGAAAGTTTATATAAATTTCATAGACCTCCTAGATCTATCTCTCTTTTAGTGTCATTTATTAACGCTTTAAATAGTAACGACTATACTGGGTGTTCAAATTGAAATCGGCACTATTGCTAACCTTGTTATTATTGAAGCTACGATGTCAGTTAAATTAGCAAAGTATGTAGTAACGTTTTTTTTTCTTCAGAATACGATGGTAAAATTTAAAAGAAAATTGAACTTCGCATTTTTGAGATATTAAAAAAAAATACATTAATACTAAATTTTTTTAAATTGAATACCCTGTATATTTTCGCACATTTTGAATGATTATTTAATTTTAAACAAAATCTATTAATACATAGACACCCAAAAATTAAAAAAATAAACGAACTACAAGCATTAATCGAAAATCATGTAGACATTGACTAGTTATCGAAAAATTAATAGGTACACTTTTATTTAAACAACAAAAAACGAAACTCTGTAAATATTCATTGCGAAATAAACCTTCTTTTAAAAACTATAAGGACATAAATGTGAAGCTAGTATTAAACTAAAAACCACAAAACAGAGATTAGATTATATGCTCAAAAACATTCCCGTTTTGTTCTATACACTTTTGAGCACGTTTATACACCATTCTAACCGCTTTTAAGATGGGTCGTCTGTCGATGTTGTTTATACTGTTGCTGATGCTTTCTTGAAGATCATTTGTATTTTCATAGTGATTTTTATAAATTTCATTTTTTAAATAGCCACAGTAATAAAAATCGAGAGATGTAAGGTCTGGCGAACGTCGTGTGGTGGTGCATTTTCTTGTTGGAAAATAACTTGTTTGGCGATCAGATAAATTGAGATCATCTAAGAACTCCTCTATTGTATTTCGCAACAGCCGCAACCCATGTAAAATACTAGAGCTGCTATCCGGATCCGGATAATTTACTATCCGGACATCCGGATCTGAGTGCTATCCGGATCCACTATCCGTACCCACTATCCGGATCCCCTATCCGAAACGTCGGATCCGGATCCCCTATCCGAAACCTCGGATCCGGATCTGCTATCCGAAACTTCACATCCGAATCTACTATTGAAAATCATCAAATTTGATTCTGTATGAGGTTTGTATCAATAAGATTATTTTTTTCGCGAGTTCTTGCTAACATTAAAAAAAATAGTAAAGAAAAAATGTCTTGGGTTCCAACATTTTGCTTTGTAAAATAATAAAACAAATACTATAAGTAGCTAATAGATATTGTATGTTGTATGTACAACGTTTTAAGAAGAAAATAACTACTTTATTGGTATGTTAAATAAATAAATTAAATAAAAAATCGGGAACAAAAGGTATTTGGTCTGAAGAGAAACACAAATATAAGGTTTTACTAAATAAATAAGAAATATGAAGTAATAATTTTAAAGCACAAATGGGTTAATTTCAAACAAAAAAAAAGTTTGCACTGGGGACCTTTCTGTTCAATCCAGGTTTAGGATAGCGGATACGAATCCAAAGTTTCTGATAGCGGATCCGGATCCGAGGTTTCTGATAGTGGATCCGGATCCGAGGTTTCTGCTAAGGGATCCGGATCCGAAGTTTCGGATAGTCGATCCGGATCTGAGGTTTGGATAGCGAATCCGGATCCAAGGATTCGGATATACGGATAGTTTTGGATCCGGATATCCGGATCTTAATTTTGCCGGATATCTGCAGCACTATAAAATACAAGCCCTACTATTCTTCCCCCGACTAAGTCACACCATACATTGATACTAAAACGCCTTTGGGGGTTATGATGATCGTTACGCATAAGATTTTCTCGGCTCCACTAATGCTGGTTTTTTTTCGATTTAGCATACAACAGTTACAAAAATTAGCTTCATCACTCCACAAAATTAAACGCAAAAAGTTCAGACTGCGCGTTACGCAATTAACAAACCGTCGACAAAACTCCATACGTCTTTCTTGCTCACCTGCCATTAAGGTTTAGGTATGTCTATATTTATACGACGTATACATACGTTTTTTAAATTATGATGAATAGTTCCCAGGGACACTCCAACATCACGTTCCCACTTCCTTATTGAATTTTCCCGAAACGTTTCGAAATATGCTGTAACATTACTTTGTGTGTACTAGTTATCTGTGATAAATTTAAAACTAATAGAAATAAATCGACTTTGTCTACGCTCGTAAAAAGTAAAGTAAAAAGGTAAAAAGCAAAGGCTAGCTAAATGGCGTTTTTTATTATTACTTATTAGCAAGCGATTAAACCTAAACTATGATTACCATCAAAGTAGCGACGATTTTGTTCGCACTAGATGAGAAATGATAAAATGTTTCTTTTACTTGTCAATAATCGGCTATTCATTGGCTACACGATATTCATATCAACTTGAACTAGTATAAATGCATGTAGTTCGTTTATTTTTGGGTGTGTATGTATTAATAGATTTTGTTTAAAATTAAATTATTAAAAATATGCAAAAATATACAGGGCATTCCATTTAAAAAATGTTATTTTTTTATATTTCGAAAACGTGAAGTTCAATTGTTTTTTTTTTTAATTTTACCATCGTAAGCGCAAGAAAAAACGCTATTACTTTGGTAATTTAACCAACATAGTATCTTTAGTAGTAACAAAGTTAGCAATAGTGCCTACTTCAACTTGAACAGCCTGTATATATATTCACATAGCATAGAAATAATTGTAATTATTAAGAATTGTAGTTATTAACAAAGTGTTTTATTACATTTTCATGTAAGTGGTGTGTAGTTTCTCATTTAATACCTTGATAACTTATGTTTCACATGTTTAGGTATAGCGTATAGCGATAGTATCTACTATTAGATATTATGTTAAATACAAAACATAATACATAAAGTAATCATGAAGTAATTATTATTTTGCATATATTAATATTAGATATAAAACCTGTATTGTAAGATAAAATTAATTAGATAGCAAATAAAAGTTACACACACACAACACAAAGTGACTCCTAATAATTGTTTGTATATTTTGCTTGGGAAATAAACTGGTTGCTCTTAAATATTTTTCGTTATTAAACTGTCGTTTATTAATGTTTTAATATATAGATTCGTTTACGTTGTCCTTTGAAATATTAAAGTTGGAAGGTTAGTTAGACAAAAAAAAATGAAGGTCTAGCCTAGAAAGTATAACTTCGCACAGTACATGTACATACCTACTCTTCTCGCAGGAAAAATCGGGACACTCGCAAATTTTAATTTTTTATTGGTGTAAAGAGAGAGAACATATGTACATATTCACTTATTAAATCCTTGAATCAATTCATACTGTTGAAGTGTAAATACGTGCTCTGAAAGCTTCACAAAATTTTGAATTCTAAATTGCAGGTATCCCGATTTTTCATGCGAGAAGTGTACATAATATATTCGACATGATTTAAACTTAAACTTATTACGCAAATCTTAATTTCCGTAAATGAGATAGCTTGAGTTCTCCTATAATTTCTGTTGAACAATAAGTTACATTTTAATGTTTGTTCTATATTAATATATACTCACAATAAATTCCACCGAGAAGAAAATGTCGCTTGTGATATATGTACATACATACTTCACCAGCCATTGTAAAATACATATAATGTTTATGGTGAGTTTTTTGCAGTTTACTATCGATCTTGATTTTGGCGACAGCTGGTGGTCCAATGCATCATTCTTCTGTTTATAAATGTTCTTGTTAGTCAGAAAGTAAATTGAAGTCGAGTAGATTAGATACACAGCTATTGTGCTGATTTTACTTGTCGATGTACAGGTTGGCTAGCTAAGAATGCACAGTGCTGTATCTCGTAAACTATTCGTCCGAGAGACTTGCGGAAAAAAAATGTATTACCAAAGTGGACAAAAGAAGACCGAGGAAAATATTGTCAGATTTCCAAAATGGTTGCCAGGGGACATAACCGGCATTTTAAATTTTTAAAGTGATTGTTCACTTAAATTCACCTAGTAAGTGTTACCAAAAAATATGTGCCTTTTAAAGCTAAGCTTTCTTCGAGTAATTTTTGTTTAACTCTTTTTGACGTATCTATTAAAATAAAGTAGTGGGAGGTAATTTGATATTTTATAAACACCTGTAACACATCTTAATTTGCTGTAATCATCCGAACACAATCTATATAAAAGGTAAATATAGTCGTAAAACAGTCATTGATGTGATAAATATGTCTAACAATCATCTGCTAAACTGTAGCCATTGCATACAAATATTATGTGTTCTAGCATTTTTACGAAAAACAAACATTATAATCGGTATATTCTAAACTCTTATTATTATACAATGAAACCTGTATATAGCGGAATCCTGTCTATAACGGAAAAATTATTCAGTCCCGACTGAGCCTTATGAGACGGATATGTAAACAAAACCTTTATATACCGGAGCCTGTCTAACGTGGAAACGGAAAATACACACATATGTACATATAAAACATAAGCAAACCTCTATATAACGGAACTTGTATAAAAATTATTAATTCCTACAATCTGATATGGTAAGATTTCTACGTCAGCGGTTAAACGGCTTTACATATGCTATTGACGAAAATTTCGCATAATATTTTCAGACAAATCTCGGGGAATTACATATTTCAAAACAGAGAGATGTACTATGCTGGACAACTTAACACGAACGCAAAGAAAGGAAAGTAAGCCTTACGTACACCGTGTAGGCAAATCCCTGAGGGGAAGCGGGCACTTAAATCTGCTTACCTGAGCCATTTGTCCCCGACTAGATTCACCCTCGGTGTGCGTAAGGTTCACTCGTCTTCCAAAGCGTTCGTTTTAAGCTCTCCAGCATAGTACCTGCTATCGTTAGGCAAAAAGTATGTATTAGATGCAGTTAGGTGACCGCCGTCTTTCCTTAATTTTCAAGCCGGGCTCAATTTATCACGGAAACCTGTACATAACGGCCGTGAATAATTTTAGTGCGGGGAAACCCATTATAACGGCGGATCCGTAATTAGTTTTTGCAATTGGGATATTTATATGTTAACTGATTTCGGTATACACGCAAATAAAATAAAATTAGTTGGGGTGTATCCGTAAAAACAAGCAATTGAATATGGCAAACCAAAAAACGAATACTTTATCGCTAAAAGCTAAAATTGATTTAATTAAATGCAGTGACGAAAAAAAAGTTCCTCCAAAGCAACTAGTTATTCAATTTGATGATTCAATGAGGGAAACGCAAGTGTATGGAATTTTAAAAAATAAAGATAAAATTAAAGACGAATGTACGAGTGGTTGTAATGGCGATATGAAAAGAAAGCAACACTGCACATTAAATTTTGTATGAATTATCAATATTTTTTAAATCTACCCTTGGTAATACGGAATCCCGTCCAAGCCGGAAAATTTGATCACGACCGTGCGATTTCGGTTTATACAGGTTTTACTGTATCAGTTGTGGTATTTTACATAAATATATGATATATCTTATAAAATCGTTCAACGTATATATCTATATCTAGTAATAGTAATAGTAGTGTCTCATTGTACCAGTTACAGCAGCTTCTAGAAACATTCTACTTTAGCAATACGGCAATTAGGCACAGTGAAAGTATGCGAACATCTAAGGTTATTTGCAAATTACGCAAGTTTACGACTACTCGAATACTCCGAGTCACATGAAAATGTTGAAACGCGCGACCATCTACGAGAATCGCTTCTGTAATAATTGTTGAATCGGATATAAACCTCATAATTATATAAAAACATAGGTATACTTGGTCGAACGATGAAGACGTATATGAAATGTAGGTTGTTTTGTTACGATTACTATATACAGGAGGTAAAAGCGAGTTCACCCAAACGAAAAGTGAAGACTTCTTTATTGCTGCTTCTAAGGTAGTAACAAGTTAGAGTTATTATTCTTATTATTATTATTCGCGAAATCTGTATCATGTTAATTAACCAATTAAAGCTTTTACATGTATAAATAATTTCTTGAGAAAGTATTATTAATATTATATTAATTATCAACGCATAACTGACATACTTAAATAAAATTCCGACATACTATACTCAAAGTGAAATTTACAGTAATCCTGAAATATAGCTGCAAATAAAATGAACGAAGGGAATTGCCATTCGATATCAAGTGATTCGTATAATTAGGATAATGGGTTTCTTGAGGTGTGTCGATTTTATTGATTTTATAGGAAAAAGAGCTACAGCATATTCAACTCATATTTTTTTAGTTTACCAACAATTAAAGTCCGCAATGATTTATCTAGAAATTGCAGCGTTACTCTTCCATCGACGAACTTTTTGACAATTCATTTTTTCCGCTAATTCTCATTATTAGGTTAACAGGGTGTGTCACTTTTTTTGCTATTTGTAAATACTTGTAGAAAGAATATTATTTTAAGGTTTAGTTTTTAAAATTGTTTCTCGTTCGGTATTTGTTTAATGATGACAATCAACACGTCGCGTCGTCGAAACACGTAAATTAAATTTATCAAAAATTGTTGTATTTGAAGTAGTGTTTGGCAGTCTAGTTCCTTTTGCGGACTCGTTCCGTTTCGTTCCGTTTTATCAGTACCTACTAACTAAGTCATATATTAGCACATACAATCGTTGCCGTATATTCATACATACTACATACATATCAGTATCGTTCCGATTAGAATTGATATAAAGGAACTATGTACATATGTATGTAGTGCGTAGTGCGGATGGTGCTGGAATACAAAATAAATATTGTTCCAATCGTTCCAAAGGAACGAAACGAACGATGCTGCATTAGGAACGTATATCGAATGCCAACGGACAACATTCAATTAGATCCGGACTCGGAACGATATCGGTCCAAACCAGCGAACTCGTTCCGTTTAGTTCCACGTGCGGAATAGTTCCTTTGAACCGAGTCCGACGACACAACACTAATTTGAAGTTTCTAAAACCGCGCCTACATCATCTCGTGTTTGACGAGTTATCCAGTCTGGTGGTCTGCCATATGGTTATCAGTATTTATCAACATCAGAGATAAAGATATTGGTATAAATTAATGTCGATATTTGATGAGTTTTCGTTTTTCACAATTGTTTTCGTTACAAACATGTTGGTGTAAGATATCGCAGGAAAATTGATAAGCAGCAGTTACTACTAAGTATCTGGTGTGAGGTCTCTGCAGTTCGGTAGTACTCCCGGGATGTGCAGTTTCCGACCTTTAGCCACTAGAGGGCATGAGGTTTGATACAGCACATTCATGCCCGGTTTCT